>JABUQX010001501.1:0-19578 GCA_015478945.1 Trachelipus rathkii
TTGTGCGTCCCTGTTAGTCTACAGACTGCATATGGACATACTTTATATCTCGTACATTGGCTAATGGTAGAGAGTATATCGACAGTTGAGGATCATATATTGTCATGACGATTTATGCACGCATTGAAATGGTCTACTATTAAAAAATCATATCAATACCTCTCTCTTACGTCGTGAAAACTTACGAACAGTTCCTTTATGTCTTCTCAAAAAATTACTCTGTTTCGTTTAAGAAGAGCGTACGCGTAATTGGAGATTGATGGCTCATGCATCTAGGTCTTCATATCGCGACCTTTTACTCTCGGTCTCAATTCACGTTGAAACAAACTAAGATTGTTGAAGCTTTATGAGTCCTCTCTGTAATTTAAATCAATTCTTTAGTTTTCTGTCTACAATCAATATTCGCTGCGAGCTATCTCTAGGGCGGCTCGAGCACCGATCGGGGCAAAGCATACGCGCGGTTTGGACGCACGTTCTTTCTCACGAGATTTACCTCTGCTAGGGGAGGGCGTCCGCGTATCGGTTATTATCGCCTCATCTGTCGACCTTCCTATATAGAGCTGTTTCAGACCAATTCGATGAGCGAGTGTCGCTAGATGTAGTGTCCTCTCTGGACGACACTTCCGGGTAGCGGTAGGGGAATTAGTCTCGTACACCCGTAGGTTGTTCGCCGGATAAGTGAGCCGAGGAGACCCCGCGTACTTATCCCTGGCCCATCGCGCATAGCGCTCGATATATGCGCCTTGGGTAATTCTTTAGTAGATGATATTCCCATCACGCAAGACAAAAGAACATATTATCTTCTCAAATTAGAGATTTAGTCGAGTTTCTTTATTTTATTACGTGCAGAGAGAGCCAGAGTAAAAGGTGCCTCATTACATAGGCCCTCTCTTAATCATTTCACTGTGTAGCCTGATTAATTATCTAATCTTATATTATGAATTTCTTCATCTTATTTATATATATTTTTAATGTAACAGTTACCTCTGTTATGTGAAATTCTTTCGATAACAGGATTCCTACAAGTGCCTATTATCGCCAGTATACTCGCATAATGTTAGCTACTTTGTATGTTTATGATAGATAATATTAATTCTTTCTTTATTTTATTTATATTATTTCTCGTGTGTCTTTTATTTTTTATTTTTTTTGTTTAGCTCTTTTTTCTGCTTCTATAAATGTGTCTCACTATTATTTTTTCAGTGCGCTAGTCTCGTGTACTCATGGGCATCTCACGCCAGATGTATTCTCCGTTTTACTGTAGCATTACGTCAGTCAACCTTTTTTTCAGAGGAGTCATTATCTATGATCGGCTATTCACACGAGACTCGCTGACCATTCTCATCGAAGTACTCAGAAAGGTATATTATTTCCTTCTACTTTATTGGGTGCTAATCACCTAGCTTCTTTTCTATTTATCCGATACTTCCTTATCTACTTTAAATTATGCATTCTCTATCACTCATGATATCTTGTATGAAATACTCAATCATATAATCGACCTTATCTTTATATTTGTCTTTTATATCTATATTCTTTAATTATATAGTGACATCACTCATACATACTCCTTATGCTCTAGTATGCCTAATCGCTCAGTATCGCTCAACTACACTACTTCTCGGCAGATTATATTTTAGGCTCAAGGCCGTCAAAGGCCGAGTTTCGCGATCTTAGTGCCGATCGATATGCAACGTCTTGGGCATTGCATGCGTCCTCTCCACAAAAGCTTGTTGGATCAGCAGTCTGTCTCCAATCAACTCCCCCTGCCTTTCCCCCCAATGAAACGCACACACTGCTAGCAACATGGTCCGTAATGCGGCAAACTAAGACGGGCTCGAATTACGGTATGCACCTCTTGTGGTGCACTTTGTTCTTAACGAGTGCTTTGATCCTCCTCGCCTTAACTAACATCCGTGATATGTTTTGGTTTTATTCTTATCTCTAGTCACCCGCAATATCTCACACCAGGGCATGTTTTCACCTTCTCACCGGTATGCCTGTGCTGGTTATTACTTAATCATTCGATTTTTCTCTGTATTTTGGACTCTATATTGCTGGACCCGCCTACCATCCCAGATATCCCGGTGCTTCAAGGAGGCACGTCCATCGGTAAATGAAGCTGTAATCACCTAAATTTATCTCTTAAGTTATTGAAGCGCTCATTTGAGTAAAATATTCTTAATTCTATCCAAGAAAGAATAAAAGAAAAATTCTGATTGTCATTAACAATAATTTTTTTCATTATTTATCCGGTATTTGAAAAACGCAGTTCAATCTTTCCAGAGGTTCATCGATTCTATCTTCTGCCGTGTCTTCCTTTTGCTTGGGCCAATATTTACGTATGTATCTTTTCTAGTTTCCGCTTCCTCCATCATAGAAATCGCTATGGTATGGTATGAGGTTTAGAAAGCAATTTTTTGGCTTGATGTTTTATGGCATAGATGCCGGGTAAATATTCTCGTTCTACACATGCCTTATACTTAAAGTTTGCGTATTCGTATTCTTATCGCGTCTAATCTCGTTACATTCCTTATTTAGGTCACACTAGTATCACGTTAAGGAGCTGTGTCGAGCTAGGTTATTTTGCACTCTTGTAGACCCGTGTCGTCAGCTATCAGTTAGACCTTTCCTACTTCCCAAAATGCAAAAGGCTTTAAATACTTGTTCAATATCTGGAGTAATGTTATCAATTCTATCTTTACCACAGAGATGTTCTGAAAATCAGCGGCAGCCTGGCTGCTAGGCCATTTATTTAACGGCTTTACTGGTCAGCTATTCCGTATACTCTAACAGCGAAAGGTGACATGCACCTTACTAAAGTCGAGCCTGGTGCTGCGTTCTGGCTTACGAGCAAAGATTCTGCTTTTGAGGGCTTCAGCATCCTTAGGGATGTCTAAGGATGCCCTACTTAAGTTGTTTCAGACTGATACCTTAGAGGAACCAGGCATGAGAACGAGTCGCTAGTCAGCACTCGCGTGTCCCATATCAAGCTAGTTTGGTTTATTATTTATTATTATCCGATTAAGGGGCTGAGATTTGCTTCAGCGTGTGTGCACTGAAGGTAGGGTTGCTTCTAGAAAGTTGTGGCCGGATAATAGCGCTCGCCTGATTATTTAAACACACTTTTGCCCTTCTGTTTCTAATCAGCAAGCTGCAATTCTCTACCGAGAACAAGAAGTATAGTAGGATTCAGGTTGAGACTTTTACGGTATAGACGAGTGGTTCCACTGAAATGCTTTATTAGCTATGGTAACCTTAGCTGTTTTATAACGCACATTTTCTTAAGGGTAGCTTTTTGGAAGGAACGGCGAGTTAGATCCTGATGCAAATACTACGACGCGGTACTAAAAAGCGATTCGTATCTATTTGATTAGCGAAATGATTAGTTTCATTTACGGCGTTATGAACCGTTCACTGACTCCTATACTATACGCGTTAGAAATAGCTCGTTACATCTTATCGAATTTTGATTTCTCCATTAAGTTATTTACTAGCAGACCTAATACGTCAGTGCATCTTACTCGTGAGTGGATTCTTAATTTACTGCGGGGCATGAGTTATGACGTCTCAATTCTCTCGGATTGAAATTTAAGCTGCGCTACTTTTCTTCCCCCCATGTTATCCTTCTGACATTTGATTACGTCAAGCCATGGCTACGCGTGCCAGGAAGCAAGACAATTTAATCGATTCTTTCAACAGCTACTTACTTCTCTAGGGTCAATCGGCTGTGACAGTGCTCAATCTTCGGGGCTATTTCGCAGAAGCAGTCGCTCTTGTGTTGCGATTACATTTCAAGCAGAGCAATCCTCTGTCTTTTTCCGTCACCTGATTGCTCATTCGATATTCAGGTTCGGCTGAAGTTATCTTGCTGCAATCTCTAATTTCCGCTTATCATTTTCAACCTCTTGCGTTTTCGAGGTTCTTCACTTGTCGTAATAGTACGCAATACATTCGGTAACTAGTTTTTATCGTTCTGTGTGTGGCCTATTTCATACTTAAGTTCACGCTACATCCGACGGTAGCTAGAACTGGGTCCTACGCGTCGCCTGTATACAGTGATTTTTGCTTGTCAGCGCTCTAAAGTTGACAAAATGAACATAAATTAACTTTAAATGCATTTATGTAAAGCACACACTTATTATATCTTTAATTTTTTATATATATTATATCTATGTTGATGTATTTCTATCATTTATAGTTAGTCTATATTAAAAGTTTTAAATTTTTGATTAAAACTTTAAAAATAGCTAATAAATCATTTTTTGGTCCTCAGTAGTTAATTTTCTCACAAAGAAATTCATTTTCAAATTTCAAAACTTCCACACTGATGTCACATACGAAGAAGTATCATCTAACTATCGTATTGTTATTTCTGGTATTTTAATAAAAGAGAGAGTTGTTATTTTGTGAATTTGGGTAGTGATGCCTATTTTGTTAAAAGTGTAATTTTTTTATATTTTTTTTTAAATGAGATATGTTTTCTCATTTATATTTTAGTTATAATATTTACTTTATAGATACTCTACGGCCGATACACCACAACCACAAACAGACAACAACATCTAATATACATATATATTTTATTATATAATATATATATATGATATATATATTATATATATTATTAATATTATATATATAAGTTTATATTATATATATGATATATATATATATCAATATTATATATATATATATATTGTATAATCAGGTGTTGCTTTATTAGTCTGATCACTGTATCTAAAAAACTATAGAGGTAAAAATTGTTTATAATGTTTTGGTTAGTATACGTTCTTTAATCATTTTATTATATTGATAGTAATTGTTAAAATTATTAATTTTAATAAAACTCCAAAAAAGAAAAAAAAAAAATGATCTACTTCAAATCTTAATTTAAAATATTATACGCAATAAATATAAAGGGTTTTCCGTATCTTGTTCCAATACTTTTTGTGTTTACTTAAAAATATTCATTATGGGTTTATTTTTTTAATATTTGGTAAAAATTTATTTTAACCCTAACTCACGTGTGGTTGTGGGTGGCCGGCCCGTTGGATTACCTTTTATACCTGTGTGCATTTTCTATTAAATTTAAATGTAAAAATAATTTTTCATTCTATTTAATTCCAATTGTTTGTATTTTCAAGATTGTCCGGGTATCTAATATTTGGGGTGATGTATGGTTTCAGAAATTTGGTGTGTGAAGGTAGAATTGGTCTTAACAGTCAATAACTATTTATTAATATGTTGTTTTTCGGTCACTTGCCATTTTATCTCTTGCTATTCATTTTCCTTGTGGTGTCCTTAAATGTTTGCCCTGATTCAAAAATGTTTGCAGGTTTTTCTGGTAGCTATCTGGTGGGTAGGTTGTTTATGGATAGGTGTCGGGTAATTCGGGGGACACTGATATATATTAGTATATATATATAGTTATTTTATTAATATAATCAGATTCGATTTCTTTATATAGTTATATTTATGTGTTATTAATTAATATATATTTGAGCAAAGTACCTTTCCTATGTTATCATAGATTATATTATTTATATATATTATATGATATATAGTATATAGTATATATTATATTATAGTATACTATATTATAGGTATTATTATATCTAGTTAGTATCTTAATGACATGCAATGTATACATTATATAATAATATAGTAGTATATAATGAATGAGAATAAGGGAAATCTGCTTACATATATTGAATATGGGATGGTGCTTTGGGCGGGGTACTGGGATGAAATGGGTGTGAGAATGCGTGTGAGAGGGAATAATTAAATCTGTATACATGGCATTGTATATTGAAGGGCGATAAATAGTGAAGGTGTTTGAGTTTGTTGGTTCAATGAAGGAAAAAGTAATAAGGGGATAGGTCATTAGAAAGGAGAGGAAATGGTTAAAGTATGAATTGTAATGAATGGTAATCTGCAGGTATGGATGAAATTAGCGGTGAAATGATGAAGACGGATATATATATATGTAATAGTATTATATATAGTTATATATATCTAGTATTATTATATATATATTATTATATGATATATATGTATATTATTGTATATATATTATATATATATAATATATTATTATATATATATATTAGTATAATATATATATATTATATATATATATTATTATAGTATCTATTATATATATTTATCATATGTTTATAATTATTATGATACTTATGATTCTCGTAATATGCGTAACATGTGGTACTACAGAAATTCACCAACTAACCAAAGGTTGTCTTTTTAATAAAATTATATGACTTAAATTTGCTTTGATTACTATTATTTTTATTATTATTGAAAAATTATATTTAAGAGACTAAAGCTTACCTTATATTTTATTTCAAGATAATTTTGGGGAGGTTATGAAGGTATATTTACTGATTTATTAGTATATTTATGTAATAGTTATATATATACGATATAGTATATATAATATATATATAATAGATTAGATATAGGTTATGAAGAATTAATGAAGGGAGAGAATTTGAGAAGATAAGTGATAGGAGAAGAGCAGGTAATATAGTATATTTGATATAATGATATAATAATATATTATATAGTGAGATTATATAAACTTGCTACAAATAAGAGTTACTAGTTACATGAAAGTAAGTAGGTAGTCATAGTATCTCATTGAAATTGAATTGAAGCTCTTTTAATAGAAGATCATCTGCCAGGTCCTCCTTCATTTTTACTCTTAGGTTTGATTTATAATGCGAAGAGCAAATAAAAGCAGTTCAACGCTAATTTGTGTTGGAGGTAGAGCAGTAACAAATTGCAGCTTCTTGTACAATGCCTGGATAATTTTCGATTGCCTCTTCTAATGTTAGAGCATCGAAGTTTTATAATAAAATTTTTAATTCTGTGTCAGTGATCACTCAAATTTTTTAAAGTTATGAAGTTATGGAATATTGTACAAGGGAGTGAGAAGAACTTGACTTTTATCTTGAACAGTTAACTTCGATAAGCTCTCAAAATAACGAAGCTTTCGTACTCATCTTTCTGAGCTCGTTATCTGAGAAATGCTTGAGAAGGGTGTTATAATTGGGGATATTGTGTAGTTTCATTCTACATATGTTTCAGATGTATCTTTATTCTTTTGAACTTCCTGCAACCTTTAAATACAAATGGCACGTTGCAAAGTGCAGATTTACTTTTTGTTTGTTGATCTTCAGTTAGCTTACCCGTATAATAGATCATATTAAGAATACAAATTCGGCCCTGTTGTCAATGAGAGAAATTATTCCTTGTGAATGGGGTCTTTTATTTTTTTTCAGACATTCAAACTTGCCTACAGTTCGTCGAGCTCACGCCCTTCAAATTGGAAAGAAAAGGATGTCAGGTTGAAAGGAAACACCGAGAAGTTGGAAATCGCATTTTGATCTGAGTAGGCTTAAGTGCAAGTCGGGATGGAATTTTGTATTTCATGAACTTTTAGTGAGTTCAATTATTTTTGATGCCAACTTCTACATAAATACTTGGAAGTTCTAATGGAAGGACGTCGAAAGCCGACTTGACTCTATTGAAAATTAACGCCATCGGCGACGGTCCAACCATTTTCAAAATTTAAGATTCTACTGATGCCCGACTCCACTCTTCAATTTACCAGATATTTGTGACTCGGGGAATCGCGACACGAATGAATAGACAACCTGTTTGGGGAGGATAGTCTCAGTGTGAAGTATATCGTTAGGAGTAGTGAGACAGCTGGACACAAGTGTATGAGTTTAAATATTTTGGATATTGTTGGGTGAAACGAACGGTGACGCAGTAGTGTAGTAGGGAAAGTTTGTGATGGCAAGGAAGGTGCTGGTGCAATTGAATAGTTGGTGAGTGTAAGGGACTAGTCTTAACTGTGCTAGGTCTTAGCTGGGGTATGCTGTGTTCCTTTGTTAATTACAGTAGTAGACTAATCGATCTGGATAAGTAGGTATATGATTAAAGTGCAGATGATGTGTCAGATGGACAATCTTAGCGGCGTGGTTATGTGTGAGAAGAATTGATAAATTGGAGGAAAGAACGTATTAGAGATTGTGTGGTGTGTGAGAGAGGATAAATGAGAATAATGAAAGTATGCTGAGATGGTTGGTCATGTGGAAAGGATTGGTGATAGTCGGATTGGTTAGCGGATGTATATGTGGTGAGTGTGCTGGGAAGTCAACCGGGTGGTGATACGCGAAGTACGAGAGTGATGTGAGTCGTAAACGATGCTGAAGGAGGGAGATGGTGGGTTTGGTGCAGAGGTGAGAAGAAAGTTGCATGAAATATAGGTGAATGGCGGGGTTGTGATGGAGTGTGGTTGTGGAGCCACTGGGCAAGGGTTGAAACCACCATGAGGAGATCCTAGTGAGTGTCCGTCCGCGGTTCATGAAGTGATCTGGGTGGATTCTGAATGCGAGGAGTTCTCACTTAAAAGTTGTAAAAGGGGCGGTAAGGCTGGGGCTTTCTTCGACTTGCTGTCATATCATTCTGCTACTTTTCTGTTCGGTGGCATGTTATGGACTACCCCAGTCTTGGGGGAGAGAGGGTGGGTGATGATGATGAATGAATATATATATATAGATATTATATAATATATATAGTATATATGGTATATATGGTAAATTATATTAATATATATATAATATTATATATAATGTACTATATATTCTTATAAACTATGTTATAATAGTATATATGCTAGATATTAAATTTAGTAAAAATTACTATATATATAGATATAGTATATATAGTATATATAATATATATATATATATATAAATATTTATATATTATTACTGTATAATATATATTATATATATATAGTATTTTATAGTTGATATATTATGATATATTATATATATATATATATATTATGTATATATTTATAAATATACATAGTCGTCTGGTGGTTAAAGTCAGCTCTGCTTACTGAATTCCAACGAATCGGGAAAAGATCTGGAAGCAATGCAAAATTAAAAGATAGACATTCTCTGATTATGCAAAGTTTGAAAAGTGTGTTGTAAGACCCTTGGAAGTTTGGGAGAATAGATAAAGGAGTGGTTCAAACTTTACCGGAGTGAAAATTAAGCCGATTATGTATTTAGTTATGTAGGAAGGAAGTGTTTTGAAGGATGTGTGCCGCGAGTCTTCTTCCTCAAAGAAGGAGATATCGAATCCAGATCAGCAGGATAGCCAGTAACCTATTATAAAGATAGTATAAAGAGTTGCGAGTGCGAAAGTGTTGGTCAGACGAAAGACGAGATCAACACTCCAAGAGAGCTGAGCGAATGGACTACCCAGATTACATTGGGTTTGGGGGAGGCTACTTCATGGAAGGGCAAACGCATTTTATTATAATTGAGAAAGAGTCTGAGATGGTGGGTGAAGAAATTTTAAAAGGCTCTGGAAACAATTGTGTAATAGATGATCATGCATCCTTGCAAAAAGTTCAAGGGAAAGAGAACCTAGAAATTAAGCTGACAGAGAAGATTTGAGTTTTTTGTTGTCGAAGAAAATGTTGTAATTGTGTGGAGATTATGTCGAGTAGAGAGAGAGATTGAAGGATCTGAGTTTGTTGAGTGTGCTTGAAACTAATCGGTACTTTTCTTTCCCAGCTAGAAATTCCGATAAAGATAGAGCTAGAAATTTGATTAAGATGATGCTGAGTTTGATCTCAAGTTCAGATTCTTCTTGCATGAGTTATTTGAGATGTCTGAAGGTCTTTCAACATTGAAAGGAGTAGAGGGTGAGATGTTGCATAGAAGTGGATGAAGTGTAGAGAGTATCATTAGATTAATGAAATGCAGAAAAGATTTTACGATGAGGGTAGTCCGTCTTATAACAGCTGATAGTTAACGATCGGAATATGAATGGTACAAGAAAAGGAAAAAAACCCCCCCCAGGAAGGTTCAAGGGCTAGAGAGAATGGAAGAAATCACTAGTGAGTCATCCTTACGGAAGTCATATTGGCGATCGGAAATAAGATTGGAAAGATTTAAGACACCTAAAAATATTCTTATTAAAGATACATTATAACATTTTGGGAAGTACTGAGGCTCAAGCAACTGGGCGATAGTTAGAGGTTGAGACGAGTCAACCTTTTTCGCACAGATTGAATGAGCACAGTTGTGAGCATGAGATCGAAATTTCAAAGCATTAAAAAGTTGAAGAGAGAGAGAGAAAGAGAAGAGACGAGAGAGAAGAAGAAAGAAGAGATTAGATAGAGAGATAGAGAGTGAGATGAGCAGAGAGAGAGAGTAGAGAGACTTTTTTAGAAGAATTACAATATTATGCATAAAGAGTTGTGAGAAGTGGGAAGGAGAAATACTTCAGCAATCATAAAAATGAAATTAGAGGCAGGGTTCGAAAGAAGATTCGCTTCCACTGAATTAACGCGCTGTGTCGTCAGAAGTTACTAGAGAGAGAAGGCACTGTGAGAGGGAGAAAAGAGTTTTTAGTGTAGCGGAGAATAGATTTTGGAATATTTAAGAATTTGAAATATAGGAGCATGATAAAACAATACGAGATATCTCAAGCAAGGAATTACAAAAGCATCCCCAGAGTTACCGTTCAATGCTAGTAAACAAAGGTTATAATTAATATGAGGAAAGAATATAGGTATTTCAGCATGTAATAATCCTTTACTATGTTTGCCCCTCTCGAGGGATCCCTCGTTACGTAAAGAATTCATCCAATTAGCTTTCAAAGAAAGTAGTCCACCACAATTAAATCACGAATACCATAAACGTGGTTTCATCGCCATCCCGGGTCTTAAAATGCGCGAAAATTTCATAAATAGATAGAAAGAGATAGAGATAAAAAAGTGAATGGAGAAACATAGATTAAAATAATATAATAAGAAGAATGATGTTGAAAGTAAAAAAAAATGTTAGTTGGAAGGATAATAAAGTAAGTAATCTCATAAATATCTTCCCACACCTTTTTTTCTAAATGTGTAGATATTTAAAGTTTACATTAAACGCGTCTCATTAAATGGTGAAACACTGAACCACAAAAAAATTCTGATTTTAAAAATAGATAGAAAAGTGAATGTGTCTATTTTGACGTTTAATTAAGACAAGAACTTTAGATATTCTTGAGTTAGAGTAACAGATATACAAACAAAATTTTGATAGATTGCATATAGCCTTTCCTAAAGAATAAAAAAATTCCATCAATAAACAAGAAAGCTAACATTGGTTAACGCAACACGTCCGGCTTGTTTGAAAATGAAGATAGAGACAGTCTATAGTGAAAGTAATAAAGGGTTCCCTGTAAAACTAAACACCTGCGTTAGGTTAGTCGTATAGTTACGAGACTACTATGAAGAAGAGAGCTGCACATATCAAAACATAGTGGAATTAGATAAGAACTCCGAATTTTGCAAATAAAACAAGAAAGAAGGTTATGTACCAGAAATTAAAGAATAAAGTGAACTATGTCTGAAAAGTCTTATCAACACCAACCCCATCAACATCTTCCGTCAACTCCCAATTGATGATAAGTGGAGGGGTGGATGTGGGACTATTATTGGAAGTCGCCCTTATAGTCTCACACTTTTAATAACGTTATAAAAGAACGTGTGGTTGTGTAATAGAGCGTTTGGTGTCTTGTGTAGTAGTACGTGTGGTCTGTGTCCAAAAATTATAACATTGGATTGAAGTATTATAATTTTAATTATATTTATACTATGGAACGATTGAGAATCAAAGTACAGCGGGATGTTTCACACTCCTTAATACCCCATTTTCTTAATCGGGGAAGGCACCTTCATCGTTTCGGATGGAGCTACACTCTCCCCCACAGTATATATACATAGAAAGTGAATCGAATTTCTCTCTTCCTGTTAAGAAAAATATCTTCCCAATTAATAAAATAACCATCTTTTTATCTTACAGCTAGAGACTTGAACCTAATTAAAGAAAAGAAACGGTTCAAGAGTAACTTAATATCTGATGGAAAATACATCTTTTTCAAAATAAAAAGCGAACGATTTTGACAATGTTCTTATATATATCTCAAGATTTAGGACTGAAGTCTTTACTTATTTAGTACAATTCTTTTTATTAATTATAAATAGTGATATATTATTTTTTCATAAGTCGCATTCGAGAGAAGGTGAAGTCTATTTCTTGTCTTTCTTATAAATTATCAGATTGAAACTCATCATCCTATAATTTGCCTAGTCTAAAGGGGGGAGAGAGATAGAGAGAGAAGAGTAGGAGAATTTTAGAAATTTGCTTCATCTAAACAGCATTGATGGAGATAGCGATAGCGAAGAACAGAGAGAGAGAGATATATGGAGAGAGAGAGAGAGAGAAGAGAAGAGAAGAGAGAGGAGAGATAAGATAGATGAGAGAGAGAGAGGAGAAGACGAGGAAGAGAGAGAGGAGGATGAGAGCAAAAGACTGCTAGAAGAATGACAAATAAGAGTAGAGAGATAAGAAGAAGCGAGAGAGAGCGAGTGAGAGGAGAAGAAGAGAGAAGTAATGAGAAGAGAGAAGAGAGAGTAGTTGGATAATTATCATCTCGTAGGAGAGAGAGAGCGAGAGAGATAGGAGAGAGATGAGAGAGAGAGAGGAGAGAGAGAGAAGAAGAGAAAGGATGAGAGAGAGAGAGGAGAGAGTAGATGAAAGGAGAGAGAGAAAGAGAAAAAGTCTATGATAAAATGAAAGGGAACTAAATAAAAAATGAAAATTGACAATGAAGTACAGGAATAGAGAAAGAGAAGAAGAAACATAATCAAAGAGAAATTATCAGTGGCTCATAGTTTAGCGTCTTGTTGGATTATAGAGATAAGATGAGGAGAGAGTAGAGATCTTATAAGCACTCACAATACATATAGACTAAGTTAAACATGATGACTTGAGTTGTTGCCACCCAGAGTTTTGGTAATCAATTATATTGTGGTTATTCCGCTTAGAAAAAGAAGGTAGAAATTAGTTTTAGAATTAATATCTATGTAAGTGCTTGACATAAATCACTAGAGGGTCAAGATATAATAGCTTCAAATAATCCTTTTTTCTAGAACTCTATCGTTGAATGTATCTTTAGACTGTTAAGTTAACAATTTCAAAAGATTAACACATCTCACCGTACCCAAATATTTTTTTTGTGATAAAATGAGATACCTGTATTCATCATTAAGTGCATTAATCCTGTTTTTTAAAAGTTAAGAGTTTTAGGAAAAAAGAAGGTAGAAATTAGTTTTTAGAAAAAAAAAATGCTTCTATCTCGTCCTACCTAAAGAGTGTAATTCGAAAAGGCTATTTATTCTGAGGATTACTATCAGTACAGCATTACTGATTCCGATGGAGTATACTTTAAATCTCGAACCGGTTACCTTATATTTTCTGAATTGTACTGGTGTACCAGTTTAACAATTGCCACATTTATTGCAGCACAACAATATATGACTTTATATAAATATATAATAACTTACGTATAATAATTAACAAATGTAATATATTATTATTATAAAAATAATAATCTATATAATATTATTATATTATATATATTATTCTATAGAAAAGATGTTACTATGTAATTTATCTTTGCATACAATATAAAGTATATATATAATTATATTAATATATATAATATATTATAAAGTATATAATAATAAATAAAAAAATAAATAATTATATATATAATAATAACATATATTTATACTAACAATATTTATATATATTATTATATATAGTATAAAATAATATATTAATATTATAAATAAATATATAATATATTTATATTATATATTTATATATATATAATATATTATAATTCTATATAAATGTGAGATAAACCAACTATCAAAACGAATCAAAATCTTGATTACACGTATACATTGATAACAATTACAGTCTAAGTTTTACTTTTCGCAATGTTGTTTAATCAGATTCATCAACGAATATCTTAAATTAGCGGCTATTTCATCCCTCTCAATACATAACTGTAATACAGCTACTATTAATAGTTAAACAAGCATAATAGCAATTTCTTAAATAAATGAATTGATAATAATTAAGAAATAAAGAATAAATTCTGATCGAGCCAGAACTTTTAAGCATCAAACTAACAACCGACCTGAAATACAGAAGACTGTAAGCATAACTAGCGAAAGATTGTCTCTCTTCTGCACAAACATGTACGCTTCTAATGTATTAAGATAATGAGCTCATTCTTCGTTTGAAAATTGAAATAACAAGCTGTATATGATTTCATCCTCAAATAATGAAAAATTAAAACTAGTCATTGATCAGTGATAGCGAGGGCAAATTTTAAATGCAGTATAAAAACTATAGTCCCATCAAATCGAGATCGATTCAAAAGATTACCTAATTATAGGCTAATAGCCAATTTAGCTATTATATCATAAAAAGGTCGTGAACATTGATAACTAATATTAATCTGATAAATATAAAATAATTATAAATAATAATAGTGCTAAAAGTAAATAATACCCTCCTTAAGACTATAAAGGTATAATTGAAAACAGATCTTGCGAAAACTTTTTGATATGACTACTTTCGTTATACACACTTGATAAATTTCACGAACTTATTGAATAATGAAACTTTCTCTTAATTTGGAAAGAGATCCAATCGATTATGAATGTGTAAAACAAAGCATATTGATAATATTTGATTCTTGAAGATCAATCGATTTCGATTTACCAAGGATCTCAGTTTTTTGAACCTGAAACTTCCAAATCACTCAGGTAAGCTAACTTGAAAGAATCTTCAACAACGACATATTCCAGTAACTGTTTTTATATATCTCCGGGGAGGTATCTCTTCTTGCCTCAGCTGATAAGATCAAAGGCAAAAAAGAAAAAAAAAGACTACAAACCTTCGGCAACTTGTTGAATGAAAGCACTGTTAAAAATGAATTGAAAATAACAGAACTTCAAATTAAATAAATTGACATTGAAATTGAAATATAAATATAATTTCAACTTAAAATATTTAAATAAAGATTAAATAATAAAAGTGAATGAAAATGACTATTGAATTTAAATAAATTTTTCTTCGAAATCTAATAAAAATTATGATTATTGATAATAAATTTATAAATGATTATTTTAAATATCTCCCTCCTCCGGGTCAAAGAATCCGGAAGAAGAGGTTGAAGGTTCTGTGGTATATACTGGGACCTTCTTTCCTCAACTAATGCAAGCACTGCATAATTGCTGTTTATGTTGATCGCTCTTACAAGAGCACACTCACTATACATTTAAGCAATTGATAAAAAAAAATTTGCACAATATAATTTGTTGCAATCGTCTCTTCTGGTGTCGAGAATAATACGCTACTCAACATCTCTATCCATTTGGATTATTACATTTCTTCTTGTAATGTCATTTCAGTCATATGTCCGAGATGAAGACAGTTGAAATTCGGAAAATCTGAATCCGAAGTGCGATAATATAAAGATAGATTTCCTTAGATAAAAAAAATCCTTTATTAAAATGATGAACGCCAGAATAATGAAGAAGAGGTTTTCTCTAACTCCTTGATTTTAAGAAATAAGTGTAAATGTCGAAAATTGTGTTCAAAAGACCACAGTATCCTCATGATTGATATTTGAAAGCCAAGGGAACTTTTTGAATTATCTACCAATGTAGCAGTATTCAACAAATACCGGCAGAACCCTCTCCAAAATTCGGCACCAAATTCCTATTCTGAAGGTATCTGATAAAAGTTACTGATTCGTTTTATAGTTATACACAGACTTTGTTAATTTTGGTGCTTAATGAATTCATAATGAAATGCTCATCCATGTAAAAATTTTAATAATTTAGAGCCATCTCTCATATTGAAATACTATCATTAAGAAGGTGCTAAACAGATAAATGGGATTTAAATACGAGTTTTTGACGCGTCGTCGAATCGCGTGTAATCCTTATATATTTTCCAAAGATATAAGAGAAAAGATTGAATTGGCTCGATCTGCCCTGAAAATTCTATTAGAAGAAGTATTTAAAGTGAGCTCATCCAAGTGATGTTTCGATCCTCGGCTAGCTGATCCTGAAATGCTGGCCTACAATTTGTAAATAATTAAGAATTTTTGCTGATAAGATAAATAGAAGTGATTCACACTAGCCAATATGATCGAACTTCAAACACACAATAATAATTTTCACCAGACATTTTGCGCTTTCCTTTGTTCTTTCTCATATTTTTCACAACATATTCTTAAAATTTTTCATTGATGTAATTTGTTCTTACTCTCTTGGCGGTGTGAATTTTCACAAGTTTGTACTTCTACTTTATCCCTATTTTTACAATCTTGTTTATTTTTTTAATATTAACGAAACCTTGCATGAGAGCAATGCATCATAATGGTGCAATGCAAGTCTCATGATCCTTCAATCTCGACTCTAATGGCTTCTTTGCTTCACGAATCCAGTTTTAGGATTGTATACTTAACTTTGATAAAGAATTTGGCATATAATTTAAAGGTTAAAGCTTTCAGCCTTATGAAAGGTTTATGGTTAAACCTTTCAGCCTTATGAAATATCTATGAAAAAATTAAAGTTTTGAACAAGTAATTGCCGACTTACGCAATCACAGTTAAAATATTGAAATTTTACTATCGATGATGATTTATGAAATATTAGGTATATGGATATGCAATTCACGCAAACATTTTCTGCTACAGATTATTTTTTATAGGGTGGGCAAAAGTCAAATTTTAAAAAAATGAATGAGCAAACTGTTATGAATGAACGAAAAATTCTTTTTATTCGCTTACTATGTTTACTCAAACGCTTCATTAGTCAGGCAAACTAGTTTTTGGTCAAATTTTAAAGAAAGATGGAAAGATTTAAAGACAAAAGTTGTGAAAGAAACTTTGAATGAAGAAAGTTCATGATCTCATGGTCAACTTGACTTGACGTCCAGAAGATTCGGTACATTAAGCTTGTCGTCAGAATATATATATTTATATCATATATAATATATATTAATTATATAATATATATATAATTATTATATAATAAATTAATATATATATTATAATATAATTACTATATTTATATAATAATTATAATATACTAATATATAAATATATATATAGTAAAATCAAATGTGTCAATGGTTGAATTAATAAGAGTACGAACTAGAATTGTTGATAATAATGTCCAAAAAAGTACTCATTTTGGATTTATGTTTTGGGTGTTATCACTATACGAATCTCACGGGTAACCCGCTTCCGATGCAGAGTCTGGCCTTCGGTCTAGGGACTACGGGGGGGATAATTCCCCCCGGGATGGGCCGGACCCCCGCTCTTTGGTCTTTGGGTTCGGCGGGTTCCTGCCGACCTCCCCTCCTGGTATAAACTCCCCTCTCGTCCCATCGCTCGATCACCCTAAAAGGTTAAATTACTTAGTCCATTCTAGGGGACGTATGACTAACATCTGCCTTAAATATCCCTAAACTTACCTGATTCCACTGTCGAAATGTAAAAAAGCCAATATATATACATATATAATATATATGATAATTTATTATATATATAATATATAAATATATAAATTATATTAATAATATATATTTATATATATTAATCCATCAACAGTTCGTTCTTTTTTACGCTTCAAAAAAAATTTTCAAAACGTTGATCTCTTGTGTATAATTTATTTGAAATGTAAATTTTGCCTAAATAGCCGACTAATTTCTCTTTTCCAGCATAGCTTAAGGAATTTGTACTAACCTAAAAAATAGCAACCAAGAATTTTTCAGTGAGATAAATTCGATTTGCTCCTTTAAACAATTTATAATTGTCTTTTTAGTTACTCACATCGATATACAGGTATACATAATTTTGTTTCTACGATAAAACTTGTATTACTGCAGAAAGCCAATAAAGTATTTATCGCACGCATAATTCATTTAATTATGACATTGACATATAAGTCATTTCTAAGCACGCCTTTTATAACATGTTAACATAAAGCATACTTCAAACTAAATCTAATATTATTCAAGCTGTTTATTTTTAACTGCATGATTGCTTTAGTTTCATATATATTCTAATTGCCATTTAAACACATGCGAAATCCATTATATTATATATAATTTATATATGTATATATATATATATATATATTATGATAAGTATAATATAAATTATTATTATATATATTATATAATTATATATATTATAATTTATTATAATATATAATAATTATTAATCTCATTTTAATGCAGTATGTTTCTCTAAATCGTCAGTTTACGCAAACGCCACGCACAGTATGACGTCACGCATTACAGCTATATGTACATACGAACCAGGTCCGTGTGAAGCACTGAAAAATTTTCAGAAACTTTTGCGATTTTGATTTGAAAATTTTAATTTTTTAATAAAAAACAGTTTTTATAATGGAAATAACTATTATATTTATTAATGCAGAGAGAATATGCCGAATGGGGATTGAAGAAACGATTCGATTATTATGAAACTAATAGGAAGAAATCCACTTTAATTAAGCAAAACATCCTAATGAAGAATCATCTCACTTATTGGAATAAATCAAATCAATCACGGATATAAATTTTATTGATATCGTTATTGGATATTAACATGTCTCTCTATGTTTTTAAAGCTTTTAGGTTTCGTTCGCAGATGTTTTGATCGATTTCATCTACGAAAATCTAGATAATTCTTAAATGTAGAATTAAATTTGTACACTTCTTATATTAATTAAATACTAACTAGAAATAAGTTTAAAAACAACTCAAATACAATTTGCTTAAATAATGAATGAAATATAATGAATGATACAGATATACTTTCGATCGAAGCCAGAAAATTTTTCATGCAGAATATCTACGCCTGATATGGAGATGTAGAGTCTTTCGTGCTTGAACAGATTGTTTCTCTCACACGGTCAAGAAGCACTGTTGGAGAACGACTCTTCCACTCAAATGTTTAAGGTTAAAGTGATCTCTTCTTCGTTTGAAATTGAATCAAAGCTGTATATGATTTTCAGCTGACAACTTTACCCTCCGGGACTCATTTTAAATTGAAAGAAAAATAAGGCTATTCAGAGTGCTTAGCGAGCAAATTTAATCAGCTATCATTGAGATAGACCACTCGAGACATCAAAATATTTACCATATCGGCATTGCCAATACAGCACTATTATAATATGAAATAAAAATAACGATATAAATAATCGATAAATAATAAATAATGCTAAAGTAAAACATTACACTCTCTGAAATATAGGTTATTAATTGAACAGTCATGCGTACTTTTCGGAATGACTAATTCTTCGTAAACCAATCTACTTTGATAATCTTGACGAAACTTATGTGATAATATTGAAACTTTTATTTAAAAAATCAAATTGAGAAGCATTTATCGATTAATAAAATAAATGATTTGATTAATGAATTTGAATGACTTAAGAGATCTAATCGATGATTCGATTCAGGATATTTAAAATGTTTTGCCATTGAAACTTCAACTTCCACTCAGTCACTAAATGAAAGAAATCAACAATCAGTCACGAATATCAAAAATGTTTTTTCTAATAATATATATATTATATATAATATATTA
>JABUQX010001502.1:0-33100 GCA_015478945.1 Trachelipus rathkii
TGAGAATAGTACAAGATAAAACTAGTCAGCTGTGTGTTATATTAAGTTCTTTCAAAGCTTATTAACTGTAAGCTTAGTGAAGGACACTGGTTTTTTTTTTTTTTTAGCCCCGGGAAAAAAACAGGATCAAAAGTCCAACACGCACCACTCTCGTCTTATCAAATTGATTTAATTTCTGGGAGATAAATCAAAGTCGGCTTACATCTGACTGGTCTTAGAAAAATTCATGCTGTCTGTCACCGAAGTAGAGTGTGTAGTAGAGACAGTATAAGGATCGAAAAAGTTAAGTAGATCTGCAGTAAACATAGAATCGGAAGGTATTGTATCTGCACCGGGTGATACGGTTCCTTTAGGTATATTAATTAGATCAAAAGGTTTATGAGGTAGCAAGTAAGCGTCAGGATTGTTAGGATTAAGTTGTTATAACTACATAATGTTAGGTTATAGTTGGGGTTAAGGCATAGTAATTTCGAAATGGTTTTAGGGTATAGAGTATTTGTTATAGGTTAGGCATGGTATATGGTTAAGCATAGTATTTTTCAAAATGGTTAGGATATAGTACTGTTGGAATTGGTTAGGACGGTAGATAAGTATTTTGGAAACCTGTTGGCGTAGGTAAAGCATTTTGGAAGCTGTTAGGCGTAGGTAAAGAATTTTGGAAGCTGTTAGGCATAGGTGTAACATTTTGGAAACTGTTAGCGACGTAAGGTAATGCATTTTGGATAGGTGTAGCGTAGTTATAAGCATTTTTGCGAAGGTGTTTAGGCCTAGTTCAGTATTAGCAATAGAGTTAGGCATAGTGTTAGGAGTATTTATAGTAGTAAACATACGTTAGGCATAGTGTTAGGAGTAGCTATAGTAGTAAACATAGTGTTAGCCTTAGGTAGAGTAGCTATAGTAGTAAACATGGCGTTAGGACTAGTGGTAGGAGTAGTTATATGTGGGTAAACATAGTGTTCAGGATAGTGGTAGGAGTAGCTATAGTAGCAAACATAGCGTTAGGACTAAGTGGTAGGAGTAGGTTAGGATGTTAGGTTTAAGGTTTAGGGAGTAGGTTAGGATGTTAAGGATATGGGGAGTGAGTAGGTAGGATGTTAGGTATAGAGTTAGGAGTAGGGTAGGAGTAGGTAGGATGTTAGGTATAGGGGTAGGAGTAAGTAGGATGTTAGGTATAGGATTAGGCATATTGGTAGGAGTAGGTAGGATGTTAGGTATAGGGGTAGGAGTAGGTAGATGCTAGGGAATAGGGGTAGAGTAGCGTAGGACGTTAAGGTATAGGTTGGAGGTATGGTAAAGCGATAGTAGGAATACTATCACTGAATGTTGGGGAGGGATATGGTGTAGGAAACACATATTTAAAATATATGTGTTTTTTGTATCAGAAAAAGTGTTAGGATTAGTGTTACCCTTTGTTTTACTTAAAATTAATAATTTACATCGATTTATACCAATCCTGCTTTTTCATGTATTAGAAAAGTGTTTAGAATAGTGTTACCATTTGTTTTTTCTTAAAACATAATTAACATCATTTCCCACAATCTGTTTAACATTTTCGTGTTGGGCTAATCGGTCATTAGCCCAACTATCAAAAGTAATGGAAGGATAAATGTGGGTGCCATCACCGTTATCACATTTATTTACAGTATTATCAAAATATTTAGTTTGGGTTTGTTGCCCATTTACCTGTGTTGTACTAAAGGTGTTTTGCAAGCTAAGTAAGTTAGTACCAATGTTAACATTGGTACATCCTCGGATATTGGTATTATCCGGAACAAAATTCTTTATATTTAGTGTACCTAACGTGGGGTGTATTTGAGAATTCTTATCATCTCTTATGGTGTGTACACTTTTATTGAAATTGCCTAATTTAAAAAAATTAATAATTTGCTTATTTATTTTTACGTTATCGAAATCATAATTAGAATTTTCTTTCACTTTATTAATTAAATTTTTATTAAACTTTTCTTTCACTTTATCACTAGACTCGGAGGGTGAATCGTTGGAATTTTTAATACAATTATGAAAGGAGGAAGGAGGTGGAGGAGAAAACATTAGATGAGAAACACTAGGGAAATCACTGGTTCGTTGGAGGGAGTCAGAATTGGACTTGCTCTGGTCACTCTTTTCTAAAAAGGATCCTGTGACTTCCGAATTGTCAAAGGAGTTGTCAAAATTTCTCAATTGGGAAGGCATGAGAGCGTCAGGTGCTCTTCGTTTTCCTCCATAGTTGTGGTAGTTTGGGGCTTGACCTTGTCGGTGAGCCTGGTGAAGAAATTGCTGGTGAGCTCTCGGGCGATCACCGGTGCAATAACTGTTTAATGGTTGGGGAATTCTCCACTGTCGAGAGGAATCATCATGATTGGAAAATGGTTGAAGTTATGTCTTTGGCCTCGTGTTTATTTTTTGGTATAGTGGAAGTTTTATCAAATACCCCCTCGTAAAAATTTGTTAAGTCGTCAGGTTGGACGCGCTGATTTGTATGGGAAGAATCTCTCCTATAATATATGAGATGTAATAGAGTAAAGTTAGGGCTCTTCCCTCCTTATTGTATATATGAGGTTTTGAGCGGTATGGTTTGGGCTCGCTGGGATATGGTTATGAATACGTGCTATTTGAAGTATGATATCTGATGAGGACTAACCCTATAGGTCGGTCTTCTGAATAATGTTCTTTTAATTGCATTTTGTGAATTTGGTGACGGTTCTTCGTTTATCATATCTAAATATCTCGGAACGGAGGTGATGGTTAAGAGTGGCAATCCTTTAACTATCTTGGTGATGGATTTTTTTTGTTTAATAGTTTGGAAGCGTTATGGGGCAATCTGTTTTTGCAGTTTGGATTGCCGTAATGTGGTGGCTGTAGGTTTGCAGATGCCTAACAGGTATTGTCTGTTATTTTTGAGAAAAATGGATGCTTACAATAAGTAATGTTTTTTCAGCTGGTGTTGCTGAAAGCGACGCTTCACGCTATACGCTTTTACTGCCGATCTATCAAATTCCTGCGCGGTGGGCTAAAATGCCCCAGAAACCAATTTTCTTCTTCAGGTTTGCTCCGAAATGTCGGCCAGTTATTATCACCTCTTTTGTAGGTATTTATAAATTAAAGGCCAAATGGATCGCAACGGAATTTTTATTTACGCTAAAATATACAAATTTCACATGCCGCAGGAGTAAAAAAGATAAATATACATATAGTTAAAAGAGATTCGCACGTGGGCAGCGAAAATTATGTATAAAATAAATATAACATAAAACACCTATTTAAACTGTATTCATCATGAGAAAAAAATCAAAAGATAACTAATACATATATTTTTAAAAAAATTCAAAAAAAAAATGAATGTTAAAAAAATGTTGGTAAAAAAAGAACGATATACGAGATAAAGTTTTCTCTAATACAGTGCAGTAAAAAAAAACAATGCAATGTGAACGTTAGGTTCAGATCTACGCATGGCAGTTTAAAAATGAAAAACTAATTATAAAAATGAGCACTAAAAATTCTACAGGGACAGGCTTATAAATAAATATATCAATAAAATTTAGGGTCAGATCTAACCATGCATTTTAAAAATGAAAAATCTTAATATAAAAATGAGGCACAAAAGTTCTACACAGGGCAGCTTATAAAATAAAATTGCTATATCTAGGAATTTAATATACCATGCAGTTAATCAGGTCCGCCATGCAGTAAAAATACGATTAAATTTTATCCGATATTTAAAATCTATATGACTCTGTTCATGGGCCAAATTAACAATTAAAATTCTGGTATTCACAAAATGCGAGAAGGGAAAATTTGATTTGCCGAACGTAAGATGCTTTCAAAAAAAAAAATTAAAAAAAAATTATTATTGATTTTTCATGTTGTTATTATTATGATTATTTTTTATTTATAATGTTTTTATTTGTTTAATTGCAGCGCATAGAAAAAAAGATATATCAATTACAATCAGATTATTATCAATTTTATTGGCAAAATAAAATATCATATATTACTGTATTACTTGTATCATTTTAAGAGTATCATTAAGAATAATATAAATATTTGCTTTGTGTAATCTAAGTACTGATAAGTAGCTAAAATTGATAGTCACAATTCTTAATTCTTAATATGATAATAATTATTGTACAAGTATTATTTATGATGAAATTGAAGATTGTTTTTCAATTGATGAAACTCGCTGATATTCTTTTGATATTTATGAAATGTTTAAAGTAAATAAATATAATAATTTTTGTTAATTATTTTATTTTTTTTTTTTTAAATACTTTTGTAAATATAATTATTATCAGTATAAAATTATGACCATATAATTACTATATTATTATATAATATTATTATAGATATTAAAAAATTATTTTTATAATTATTGTTGAATTAAATTTTTGGTGTGGTAATTATTTATTGTTATTATAAATTTTTTAGTAAAAATTAATTTATAATTCTTATTATTATTACAGAATTGCAATTTATTATTATTAATTATTATTAATATTCTTCTAAACATTCTTGTTCACCTCCATTAATTTACTTATTATTAACTTTATTATTGTTATTATTATTATTTTTTTTGTTATTATTATTTATTAGGAATTTTTATTATGATTTATTTTTATAGTTTAAACTCATTATTATTTATTATTATTTATTATTATTCATTATTATTATTATTATTATTATTATTATTGAATTATATTATTTATTCATTATTATTATTAAGTTAGTATATAAAAATCTTATTTTTAAAAATATATTATGATAATGTTTGATCGGTTATTATAAATTATTATCGCCATTATCACGCATTATATGAAATTTTTTTCATATATTCTTACTACTATTATTATTAAATTATATTTTGTTAAGAAATATATTTTTTATTACTACTTAGTAAGTTGAAATTTATATAGTTTATTAATTATGTACAAATCCTTATTTATCCACTCACATCATATTCATCTATAACTTGTGCTATTTTTTTATCATTTTGCTGGTTAATGATAGCTATATTAGCTTCCTTAACCCTTCAACCTCTTGACCCCGCCACGCACACCAAGCATCAAGATTATAAATCATGCTCAAATAAAGTTCTAACTTACCAAGAATCAAACGATATAAAAAGAAAGGTACGCAAATCTTAAAATTATTTTGTGAAATAATTTTCAAACCATCTAAAAAAAAAAACAATTGTGTATATTTTGTTATCAACTTATTTTCAGAATTTAAATTTTCACATTAAACAACTTGGCCACCGCTATTCCTCAAAAGGTCCACTCAATTTTAAATGATGTCTGAGATGCCAAGATGCTTAATGGGAGACTGAGACGAATCCACAAAGAAACGCCATATATGTTTTTCAATGTTTTATATTTAATAAGGTTTTTGGTTAAATCATTAATGTAATAAAAATTTGGCAATATTAAACCATGTGACTACCGTTAAGGATAGATGCAAATTAAATAAGGACAGACACAAATAAAAAGGATAGAATGAACGAAACTTCCCAAAATTCTTCGTTCCCACGTGTCTTCAAATCTGAATTTTGTTATCGTAATGCATTTTTTCGAAAATCTTTTTAAAACAGTTTTAGAATGTACTTTTGTTATTCAGTAAATTATTATTATTTTTTTTTTTTTTTATCGGATTTGACTTTTAAATGCATCTTATATAAATATTTAATAAATAGTTTGTGATAATATTAAATCTTGGTAATCCGAAAACGTTTAAAAAAAAAACAAAAACAAGAAGAATATTGATGGAGGGGGTGGAAAATTTTCAACGGAATAGCTCCTAATGAAAATTACGATTAAAAGAACATTTTATAAAATGCAATTAAAATATTTTTTTATTTTGATTTAGATTGGGCAGACTTGAAAATTAGGAAATATATATATATTATATATAATATATATATATATATATATATATATAATTTATATATATTATATAATAATAATATATATATATATATATATATTCTTAATGGAGACTAATATATATATATATATACTATATCTATATATATATATATATATATATATATATATATATATATATATATATAAGAAGTTTTGATTTTGGCCGGGTGGCTGGAATTGGTCCTTGAAGAAGGGAAGAGACGAATGGAAAACATTGGAGAGACGATAAACGAAAAGTGGAAAATTTTTAATGAGAACATGGGAATAGCGGAACAGAATGTGTTGGGTGTGAAGAAGGTTGGTAGAGGAAAAAAGAAAAGAACGGCATGGTGAAATGAAGAGGTAAAAATTAAAATACTACAAATTAAAACAAGAAATCATAATTAGATGAAGAGAAGAAATGAAGAAAACAGACTAATATACGTAGAGGTCAGAAAAAATATAAAGAAACGCTCTATGGAACAATCCTGGAAAAGAATTGGGACAGAGCTGGAGGAGGACAAGAAAGGTACAAGAAAATTAATATTCGGATTAGCAAAAGGCATGCAAACAAAAACAGATCCGAAAAGGTTCGCAATAATGAATAATGAATGAGAGATATTGACAGAAGAGAGGGAGGTGATGGAGAGATGGAGAGAGTATTTTGAGGAGTTGCTAAATTGTGGGAAAGTGGGAGAGGAGATCGAGAGAGGTGGGATGGAGGTGTAGGCTGAAAAAGAACAAGAAGAGGAAATAACAATGGAAGTGGTGAGAGAGGCAGTAAAGATACTAAAGAACTGGAAAAAGCCCTGGCACAGAAGAAGTGATAAAATGGTTGTATGATATAATAAAAGAGATATGAAGTGAAGAAAGCGTGCCGGAGGAGTGGGGACAAGCAACAATATGCCCAATATACAAGAAAGGTGACAGAAGAGTTTGTGGTAACTATAGAGGGATAGCACTTTTAAACGTAGCTATCAAAATATATGAAAGAGTATTGGAGAGAAGACTGCGAAGCCGAGTAGAGGGAGTCTTAGTAGCGTGGCAGAAGCACAACGGAGCCAATATATTACATGAAAATGTTGGTAGAAAAGACGATAAAGTGGAACAAGAAGGCTGATGTGGCGTCTTTGGACTTGGAAAAAGCATTTGATAGGATAAATAGAGAAAAGTTATGGAAAGTGTTGGGAGAACCGGAGTATGGGATCACTCAAAAGCTAATAAGAACAATTAAAAGCACATACCAGACTTCCAGAAACAAGATAATGGGGGATTTGGGGGATGAAAATTGGCTCAAGGTAGATACGGGAGTGAGGCAAGGAAGCGTTCTCTCGCCGCTATTGTTCATAATATATATGGACTACGGTTTGAAGAGAATTTACAGACAGGAAAATGTGGAGCACATCCTGGTCTATGCTGACGTCGCAGCCCTAATAGCCAAGGATGGAGCTGATCTACAGGAGATGATGGACATATGGAATAACCAAATGATAAGGTTGGATATGAAGATAAGCACCGAAAAGACAGAAATTATGAAAGTAGTTAGGGTGAAGGAGAATTTAAACATGAGAATAGAAGGAACCGCACTGAGACAGGTCGAAGATTTCAAATATTTGGGGGTAATTGTGGAGGGGGTGGGAGGAAATGAAGGCGAGTTGAGGGAAAGAATGAAAAAATTTGCAACAAATGTTGGAGCACTTTACCCAATATTAAAAAAGAGAGAAATACCCAAAGGAGTGAAAATGATAGTATATAAAACTGTATTGAGACCGTTACTGATATATGGGGCTGAATGTTGGGCCCTAAATACAGTACAGAAGCGAAGGATAGATGCAGCGGAGATGAAAGTGTACTGAGTTTATGATAAAGGGGGTTCCCCCTGAGAGATAGAACAAAGAGTGAGGACATAAAGGAGAGAATTGGAAGAATTTGGACTCCTGTGAATGAACAAATACAGAAAGAAGCCAGCTAAGAATGGTATGGACATGTTAAAAGAAAATGGAGGAGAGAGCGGGACCGAAAGAATGTTGGAATGGAGGCCGGCCTGGAACGAAGCCGTCGGAAGACCTAAGACAAAAGATGGATGGAGCAGTGGGAGAAAACCGGTGGGCGACAGAGGAAACAATGATGGAAGAGTAAGAGAGAGCAGAATTTACGAAGACAGAGGGATTGGAGAACGTTCTGTGGAGGGCGTCCTGACACGACTTAAAAGTACTACCGCAGAGGGGATCGGGTGAACTAATATGAAATAGGTGAATATGGTTATAATATATATATTATATATATATATATATATTAGTTATATATATATTATTATATAATATATATATAATATATATATATATATATATATTATATATATCATACAAAAAAAACTATTTCAAGGCTTATTAGTAAAAAGTAGATCTTTGTATTAAAACACAATAGTAATAATAGTAAAATAATTTACCTATTTGGTAAAAAAAAAAAAGAAAACAAAAAATACGTTTTTTTTTAACGTAAAACTGTTCCCACCAAAAAACTCTCTCAAAAACTCTCTCTCTATCTTCTCTCTCTCTCTCTCTCTATATATATTATATATATATATAATATAATTATATATATATATATATATAATATATATTAATATATATATTATATATATATTTTATTAAAGGTAAATACGAAGCTTCACAAGGCAGAGCCTAATCAAGGAGGGGTGTACTCGATTAAACGTCCGAGCAGGACGGAGCAAAGCCCAAGGAGAATTATGCTCCATTCTCCACCCGACGCAGTTTATACGAACCTGGGACCCTTGGCTTGCTTTAGCGAGGTTTTGCTTCATAACAACTATATCTGAGCTTATCAGGCGCTTTTTTTTATATAAATAAGATCAGACCTCGGGGTCTCTCGGCCTTCGGGGGAACGACAGGGTAGGGACTATTTTCCCCCTCCGGAGAGAGGGTCTCCGGCCCGCCGGCTAAATTTCTGGTAATTATGGGTGTACGCGGGGTTCCTCCGCCCCTCCCCTACGGGGTATGGTAAAACGTCCCCTCCTCTGTCCCCGTCGGCTAGAGCCCCTAATTTTATATATACAGTAACATATATATATATATATATATATATATATATATATATATATATATATATATTAATATATATATATATATATATATTATGTATATATTTATATATATAAATACTAATATAAGTATTATATATAACTTCATTAAAAATTTCTAATATATATATACTACATATTTGAATAAGCTTTATTCGCTGATTCAAAATATGTAATTTTTTCACCTGTAAGTGTCGTACCTTTTTGAGATATTTAATTTATGAAAAACATTTTTTTTTTTACTTTTTGTAATAGGCTTTATGCGGCTGATTCCAAATTATGTAATTGGTTATTTCTGTAAAGTTTTGGACTTTCATAGTGAAATTTTAAACACATTTTACCATATCTATGTCATAGTATTTAAAAAGTATTTTTAAAAAACACACGATAAATCATGTCCGTTACCACTGAAATTCATTGTTGGTATCAAATAAGTGAATATTTAAAAAAATTCAAAACTGACCATTGGCTAAAACAGAAAAGGGCCTTATATATCTATATATATAATATATATATTATAAGTATATATATATATATAATAGTGATATATCTAATATATATATATAATAAATGTCTATTAAATATATATATATTAATTATTATAATAAAATATATATATATATATTATAATATATATATATTATACTATACATATTTATCTATATTTATATTTTATATAGTTATAATATAATATTATATATATATTATTATATAAATATATATAATTATATATTATATTATATATATATATATGATATATATATATATATTTATATTATATAAATATATATATATATATAATAAGTATATATATATATATATATATTCGTACAAATAAATCATATATTATTATCATTATTATTATTATTTATTAAATATTATATCCAAACCCTATATTTAACACAAAATACACTTTATTTTAATAACTAATAATCACTACTATTTACTATATTTCAATATTATTTATTAATGATAATTATTTTTTAATGATAATATTGTTATGCTTATCGACATATTTCAACATACAGTATCTTAAATTATTTCACCCTATTCACTATATTATATAACATTATCACACTTATCACAAGTATCACTATTCTTATTATATATAACAAAATTATTCAACATTAATTCACTATTATTAATTAACATTCATGCACATTATAACAAGTATCACTTGTTATTATTCAAATTATGGTATACGGTATATCTAATATCACCACCCTTTTTTATTTGTGAACAAATATATTAATGCTGATAGGAAAGTGTGTGCTCCTTTTTCAGAATTTAATAAAAAAAAATTTCATATGAACGACATTGTCCTTGGATTAGCAGCTTCATCATCACTCTTGCAATTTGTTTTATTTTAATTTCTTCTTTTAAATATTTTTTTCTTGTATTTAATAATTAATATCCAAAAAAATGATAAAAGAATTGATTTTGAAATTTTGCAGCTACTCCTCGAACCAGATTACAAATGCAATAAATTTTTATATGTTTAAAATTTTACATTTTTAAAACCCAAAATCGTAATTTTTTTTCTCAAGTTGTTGCAAGCTATCTCCAAACAACAAGCTCTCCTCTCCATCTCATCTTTCTCAAAATATTGGGTAACCCATTCTTGCGCATAATATTATTCAGACTATTTCATTCTTCAATAAATCACTTCAGACTAATCTATCTTTCCAACTTTCTTCTGGCCCTTCTGTTTTCCGCTTCTTCTCTGGTATCCACTGCGTCCACACTCGACGGCACGGGTCGACCTCATTATATATATATAATATTTAATAATATATATATAATTATATGATATTTATATGATATATATATATATTATAATATTATATATATTATATAGTAAATAGAAGAGAGAAGAGAGGAGAGAAGAGACGAGAGAGAGCAGAGACGAGAGAAGAGAGCAGAGAGAGTTAGAGAGAGAGAGAGAGAGAGAAGACGAGAGAGTCTTTGGAAGAACGTTCATTAGAGGCAAATTATAACAATTCTCTGCAAAAGATTCCTTATATTAAATTAATTAAGTGACTGGTTATTTATGGGCAGTTGGGCTTTGCCCAAGAGACTCCTTTTAAGTATATAATTAATTTGGGAAATCTTCGCATGCATAAAACAGAATTATATAAGAGAAGCCAATGAATCCTTTCATGCGAATAAGAGAACAATCATTCCGCTCGTTTTTCGCACACACACACACCATCACCCACATACATTACACACACACACAATCACACATATATATATATAATTATATATATTATAAAATATATATATATATTATAATAGTATATATATAATAGTATATATTATATATATATAGTATATTATATATATTCTCTCTCTCTCTCATCTCTCTCTCTTCTTCTCTCTCTCTCTATATATATATATATATAATTTATATATATATAGTATATATTAGTATATAATATAATATATATATTATAATATATATATATATATTATATATATATATATAGTCATTATTATATATATATATATATTTTTTTATAACAACTATTTTTTTTGCTAATTCAGATTTCAGACGCTCTTTATATGAAGGTAAAGATATCAATCGCACTTTTCTTTTATGCAGTTACCAAGTCTCTCCTCTCATCTCTCTCTTCTCTTCTCCTCTCTTCTTCTCTTTCTCTCTCTCATCTCTCTCTCTCTCTCCTCTCTCTCGATCTCTCTCTCTATCTCTTCTCTCTCTCTCTCTCTCGGGAAGGATTTTACATTATTCAACAAACACGAGCTTCAAAATAAAATTGCAGATATTTACTTCCTATGTCAAATATTCAAAAAAGAATTCTCTGACATGCCTGGAGGGTTTGAACGTCAAGTTTTTAGAAAAGCTTACGATGTTTTTTGGGAACGCTCTTTCTATTGCTGTCTCATATTAACAATGACGCCTAGACATCACACCCGACCAAAACCCATCGTATATATATTTATATATATTATATATAATAATCTATATATATATTATATATATATATATAATTATTATAATATATATATATAAATTATATAGTATAATATATATATATATATATATTAAGAAGCGCTTTCATAGTGATCATGTGAAAAAATCATCACCACAACTAACATCAATCCTCACTATACTAATCGACCTTGTATATTACATAGAGATATATATATATATATATATATATATTATATATATTATATTATTATAATATATATATATATGTTTGTGTGTATATAGCTGTGTGTGTATGTGTGTGTGTGTGTGCCTGAGGCCGTGATAATTTGTCTTAATTAAAAGGAATTTTATAAAACTTCCCCTGTTAAATTCTTGAAGTAATTTCTTTTTTTTTATTATTTTTAAAGAAAATGAGAAATAAAAATAATTTAATTTATTAAAATTTTTAATAAGGCAATAATATTATCATTTTTAGTATTTTTAAAGAAAATGAGAAATAAAAATATATTTAATTTATTAAAATTTAATAAGAAATAATATATACCAGAAGTTGTGGTTTTAAATTTTAATTTACTAGTAACTATATGATTTTTGAGAAGGGGAGAGGGTTAGGTTACCTTTCATACAACATGCATAAATTGACCTTAAATTAAAATTTATTTTGGACCTTATTAAATTATGCATACTCTCGCCGATCTGCCTACGGAGTACCTCCGACCCGTGAGTGCTGGAAAAAAAATTAACAAAAAAGATTCAATTAGCATTAAGATGTTCTCATTGAAGTCTGTGAGGGATAGAATATTTAATATAGGTCTTATTTTTCTCTGAGAATTGCACAACGAACCAAAACATTTCATGATAGATGCACGCCTTACGTTTCACTATATATATTCGCAGTACGTTTCACGAAAGATGCACATTACAACATTAGAACTTTAGAAATATAGATACAGTAAGAAGCCATGTGGGCTTTTCGAGAGTGTCCCAGTCAACCCACTAACCAAACATGCTCATGCAAATCCACAAAGCACCTTAGACTTATCAAACTACAGTAACTAAAAATCTACCAATTTAGCTTTGTCAAGATGTATTATATGATAACCAAATCATCCACATACCTTAATAACTTAATTGTTGTCATACATGCAGTTTAACCTTAACCACTGTAGCTGGAAACCTGCCAATTTGGCTTAGTCAAAATATACTATATGATACCCAAACCACCCATATACCTATCCAATCCTTTCTTAATTAAACGTTGCAATCGAGTGGTACTCAACAACCTCCTGTGGCAAACCATTCTCAAAAATTTACAACCCTAATACTGAATGAATGGTTTCTTATATCAAGATGCCATGACTTCTTCCTAATTTTCTTACTGTGCCCCCTGGTCTCCCATACATCAACAATAAAGAATTTTTTTGTCTCTATATTAACAATAGATGTAAATATTTTGTAGACTTGTATCGTGTCCCCTCTGAGAAATCGCCTTTCTACAGAAAACATATCTAAATCCTTCAGCCTCTCCTCATAGCTCTTACCCGCAAATTCAGAAATCATCCTTGTTGCTCTTCGTTGCACTCTCTCTAGCATATTTATGTCTTTCCTTAAATAAGGAGCCCAAACTTGTGCACAATACTCTAACACTGGCCTAACAGAGCTATTATATACAGTCTAGATAATTCCTTGCTCTTATAAACCGACATTGCGATATATTATACCTAGCATCTTATTAGCTTTATTCCTTGCTTCCAAACACTGATTAGCTACTTTCAAATTATTGCTTACAATCACACCTAAATCTTTTTCCATGGTCCACAGACTCTAGTCAATCCCCATTCATATCGTAGTTAAAAATTTATTTGAGTAACCTAGGTGAGGAACCTTACACTTTTTTACTATTAAAATTCATTTGCCACTTATCTGCCCAACCAAGAAGTTTATCAAGATCATTTTGAATCTTTATACATCCATCGCTATTCCTTACTGAGGTAGCCACTTTGGTGTCATCTGCAAATTTAGAAACCTTACATTTAAGTCCCTGGTCTATATCATTTATATATGTGAGGAACAATAGTGGTCCCAGCACCACTCTTCACTATTTCCCATGATGACATTGATATTTAGTTGTACACACTGTTTTCTATTACACAACCACTCTTTAATTCAACCATGTACCACTCAGCCTATACCACATTGCAATAACTTCTTCATCAGCCTTATGTGGGGAACCTTATCAAAAGCTTTGCTGAAGTCTAAATATATAATATCAACTGGATCTCCTTGGTCAATGCAGTCAGTAATGTATTCCATAAATTCTATCTTTCCTAAAACCATGCTGGGAGTCATACAATATCTTGTTATCTTCCAAATATTTCTCTATATGACCTTTCAGTAACTTTTCCAAAACTTTTACAACCAGAGATGTTAAGCTAACTGGCCTATAATTTCCCAAATCTTCCTTACTACCTTTCTTATAAATAGGCACAACAAATGCTGTTTTCCAGTCGTCTGATACCTCACAAAATATTATAGATTACTTAAAAATCAAATAGAATGCCTTTGCAATGCTGTTACTACCCTCCTTCAGAATACCATATATACCATAAGGACCTGCAGCTTTACTTGGGTCAATATGGTCAGTAAAGATTTAATATATTTTACCTCAAATTCAAATTCTGTAAGTCTATTTAATACATGCATACCAAAACTATTAGTCTCCAAACTATTATCCAGTCTTTCCTCAGTAAACATTGACGTAAAATAAGCATTGAAAATATTGACCAACTTATTATCTGAACTCACTAAATTCTTATTAATTTTAATTGGACCAATTATCCTATTCTTACTTTTAAATTTATAAAAGCTAAAATCCTTTTTCAGGCCCTTATTATTATTACTTGCTAAATTAATTTCTGCCTCTCTTTTTGCCTTTCTTATTAACTAGTTAAGTTCATTTTTATTTTTCCTAAAATTGTCTGAATCATCCTCCTAACACTTTCCTTGAATATTTTAAAACATCTGCAGTTTTCGTCGACTTTCTCGCTTAACTCTCTATTCCACCAAACAGGTTTTCTCTTTGCCGCCCTAATGGGTTTATCATTAAAACATACTGCCTGAACATTCATCAAAATTTGTTTAAAAAGTTCCCACATGATAAAACAGTTTTGGTTTTTAAACTCTTTATCCCAGTCAATTTTACTAAGCATGTCTCTAAATTTGGTAAAATAACCATTTCGGAAATCTAACATCTTTTCCATACTAACTTGCAATTTGGGCCCAGATATCACATTCATGTTCAATCTAATTATATTGTGGTCACTAATTCCTAAATTCTCCTCAACTCTAACCTCATTCACCATACTTTCATCGTTAGTTAATATCATGTCTAACAATGCATCGTACTTGTAGGTTCATAGACCATCTGGCTCAAAAAGTTGTCTTGTATACAATTTATATATAAAGAACTACTATGATCCATATTAGACAAACGAAGTACGTTTCATGATATATATATATATATATATATATAATATTATATAATATATATATATATATATATATATATATATTATATATATATATATATATATATAATATATTATTTATTATATATATATATATATATATATATATAATATATATATATATATATATATATTATATATATATATATATATATATATATATATTTATATTATATTTAATATAAAGATACAAGTATATATTTAATATATAAGATATATATTTTATATATATAACAGTGGCGTATCCAGGATTTTTTTCGGGGGGGCCAGACAAAAATCGTTTCTTATATAGATTAGATATATATAAATATATATATATATATATATATATATATATTATATATATATATATATATATATATATATAGATATTTAAATAGGATTTTATGTTATAAACGGATATGATACTTAAAATGCTTTGTCTAAAAATTTCGGGGGGGCCATGGCCCCTGGCCCCCCCCTGAATACGCACTGTATATATATATATATATATATATATATAATATCTATAATATATATAATATATATATATATAATATATATATAATATATATATATTATAATATATATATATATATTATATATATATATATATATATATATATATATATATATATATATATATTATTTATTGTAAAACATACATATATATATAACGTAATATTGGACAACATTGTCCGGGTGTACAACATTGAACAAAATCGACCCCCTAACCTGTTTCATGTTATAACTCACAAAGTATTTGGTGTAGAATGAAAACGTTTGAAAATATTAACTATAAGTTATAAAGCATTTTATAATTTATATTATTAACACGATCCTTCTTCGGTATTCTCAAAGTACTCTGAAGAAGAGAGAGAGAGAGACAATACACGCCAGAGAAGAGTTGGATTACTTTCATCTTGTTATTCCGATGACCATTCCCAATAGTCACGTCAGGAGGGGACGGCAGGAAAATTAGGCTTCCTCGAACGTGTTTTTAAAGGAATACATGAGACTTTCCGGAGGTCAAGATGAGTCACGCTGATGACCAAAGAGTCCTATTTTTATCCTTCCTTTGATAGTCATTACTTTAAAAATAATTTTTATATACATATATATATATATTTTTTTTTTTACGAAAATACAACGTAAAATAATTTGAAAATTTAGGTTTCTTTTTTAAAGTACACAATTAAATGTGCTTTTCCTGTTTATTCATTGTGAAAAGAAAATGACTGATTTCATAATTTCGTTGTATAATAATTAAACAATAAAATGAAAGCATATATATATATATATATATATATATATATATATATATATATATATATATATATATATATATATATATATATATATATATATATATATATATATATAGGTAAAAGTTACTTAACGCCCACACGGAACGGGAGCTCGGATCAAAAAAAAAATTTCACAGGTAGCCTCTATGATACATAAATAGACGTTTTAGAGGCGAAATGTAAAAAACAAAAACAAAAAAAAAATCATATCTCAAAAACTCCAATAGCTACGGCGAAAAAGAATACATTTTTGGAATCCTGGTAAAAGTTTAGTTAGGAAAATGTAAAAAAAATAAAATTGTTGTTAATAATTATAGTAATATGAGGAGAAAGCCTATTAAGACCTTTTATACGTTACTCGTTAAAATATAAATAGACTTTCTAGTATAGTTTTGTTTTGTTTTTTTAACTAAAGAATACCCCAAGGGTATACCGCACCGATGGCAGGAGTCGGGGTCTCTCGGCCTTCCGGGGAACTACGGGGTAGGACTATTTCCTCCCTCCGGGGAGGGTCTCCGGAACCCCCGCTCTTTGGTATTTGGGTGTCGCGGGGGTTCCTCCGCCCCTCCCCTACGGGGTATGGAAAACGTCCCCCCCTGTGTTCCCCGTCGGCTCGAGCCCCCTACATTGCCGTGTAATACCTTTTCAAATAATATATATATAATTTCGCCCCTAGAACAGGTAAAAAGTAAAAAAAAAAAAAAAATTAAATACATTTCGACCCATACAAGAACATAACATCTATTTATGTATCATAGATGCTACCTGTGAAATTTTTTTTTTGATCCGAGCTCCCGTTCCGTGTGGGCGTTAAGTAACTTTGTCTATATATATATATATATATATATTATATATATATATATATATGTGTGTGTGTGTGTGTATATGTATATATATATAATATATATATATATATAATATATATATATATATATATATATATATATATATATATATGTATATATATATATATATATATATATATATATATATATATATATATATATATATATATATATATATATATATATATATATATATATATATATATATATATATATATATATATATATATATATATATATATATATGTGTGTGTGTGTGTGTGTGTGTGTGTGTGTGTGTTGTGTATGTATATGTGGCTGAGTGGGTGATTCATTATAATTGATCGTGCTGCCTGACTAGCCAAAAGTACCAGACTTCCAGGGTTGGTTCTGCCTTTTGTCCAAATATTTTGAGACATAAAATATCTTTCAACTTTGGCAGGAAAAGAAGCGACCTCGCTAGTCACGTGAACAGAATTTTTAGTTTAACTTTCCACTGACTGAAGGCTTATTCAAATGGATATCAACACCTGGAAGTCAAGATCCCTAACAAGTAGTGAAGTTTCAGATTTATATTAGAATTTGATTACAAATGATATAACTGAAGACTTTTTTTTCACTCTTTTCATAGACACTTAATCTATTTTTATTGTTTAAATTCGTTTATCTTAGTTTTTAGGGTCTGAAATTTATTGACGTATCTCTACCTAGGTTAACATTTCTACTTTTCTCTTGTGATCTGATAATCTCTTGACCATTCTTTCCTTATTCCTACTCTATAGATAACCAGATCATCTAATGAGGCCTTATTTCCATGTTTCGTTATTGGAATTAGACACTTATTAGCATTGTGTTTCTCTTACTCTAACAATTCCGTCATTGTCACTTCATAAATCTTAAAAATAATATTAATTTTATTCTTTTCTTGATTTAATAATGTTCCCTTTCCTTTATATTTAAATTTAGTTGTCATATCTCGCTGAATTCAAGCTTCTCAATAAATTTACCATTTCCAGATCTGAAAGAATTTCTACTACTATACAACTTCCAGAACTGTACGATTCTCATCCATTGCTTAATATCCATTAACCTATTTTCAAACACCCATATTTTCCTCAACATTTCTCCTTCCCATATATTACGTTTCTTTCAACCGATAGGTTCTCCATTGCCTCTTTTTGTTCTCTTGAATTCATCCACATTTCTTGTTTTTATAACTCTCATGGATTCATTTTAAACCATTTCTGATTCTGTTAAACGTCAGACATATGAAAAATCATTTTTTTTCTACTCATTAGCTCATTCTGTTCTCCTAAGTACGACAACCAAAATAATATTAAATGCACAACCTGAACATTTATTAATTCTATGTTGCAGTATCAATATCAACCAAACTTAGGATTATGTAACCACATGAATCTTACTTAGTCATATGAGGATTAGTTTATCATTTTTAAAAAAACTATTTTTATCATTACCAACAGACAGGAATTTTAGTGGTTTCAACATAGTTGGTATACTTTTAATTATATTTTCTTTAACATATCTTTGAATGTTAATAATATAATTAGCCTATGACCATGCAGTGGCAGAGATTTACAGCGTAGAAACCATTATAATATAGTATATTATATATATATTATATATATATATATATATATTATATATATAATATATATTTTATATTATATATATATATATATATATAATATATATTATATATATATATATATATATATATATATAATTTATTATGATATATGTATTATATATATATATAATATATATTATATTATATATATATAATATATATATATATATATAATATTTATATATTAAATAATATAATATTATATATAATATTTAATTATGATATATAATATATAGTTATTATATTATATATATATATAGTATATATATATATATATATATATTTATATATATATATATATATATTATTATATACTAGTATAAGTTTTTAGTTTTATATACTTTGGCTGTGTTTGACTACATGTGTTTCGTTGATGTTGCGTAGCAGGAAAAACGACCATAGTCAACTAAGACTAACAAGAGGCATCTCCTACTTCGGCATATTTCGCATCGATGAAGAACCCCACCAGGCCCCCAGCACCTCGACGAGTCAAGATATGGGTGTCAGATTGTCGGAGCTATGCGTTTCAGTAGATGAATCACGAAAAATGACATTGGTAGATACGTTGGACATTCATCCATGATTTGGAATAATAAAAAAGAAACAGTTTTGCTGAAAGAGGGTTGGATTCCACCTAAAGACCTATAATTTTTTGGAAATGCTAACCCACTTAAAGAGGAATTCATTAATGAATGGTTGGAGACTAAATTCACCTTGGCCTGACATACTCCAGCGCGTCCTAAAGGGGCATTTTAGCAAGTTCTTGTATTTTTTTTCCGACCAAAGTTAAAGTTCAGGTCAGAGGGGTCCTAGGTCTTTAGTAATAGACCTTTCACTACAATCATAAGCTGTTCATAGTGGTTTGTAAGGAACATACAACACAAGAGTGGCATCAAACTGCTGTTGAAGCTGCAAGATTGTTCTACAGGACGTGCCGGTTACATCCAAATTAATTAGCATTCTGAATATTAAATGTGAAAATAAAAATATTATTCAACTCTACATTCATGTGTGCATTTCTGGTACGAGCGATTTACCGCTTCGGGGTAACCATCATGAATGATGAGGAGTGTTGCAAGATTTGTGCCGCCTACGATTAGATGCCGGAGATCAGTCACCATTGAAAAAACCATTTTGAAAAAGGGGAGAAAAATGCCTCATACCAATTCAGTTCAGATTCAGAAAGAGATCATTTCTCTATGTGGTACTAATATAAAGGAAAGCATCGTTAATAAGGTAAAGGAAGTGTGCGAGTATAGCTTACTAGCAGATGAAAACGCTGAATTATTCTTCTTGGAACAGGAAACAATTAATCCATAGGGTTGTTTGCTATTTCGACAAAGAGTCCGATAAGTCATAGAGGAATTTATTGGCTTGGTAGAACTGAAAGCGCTTGACGATTTTACGTCGTTTTAAATTTTTCCATGCCCAAAACCATTGTGAAAGCCATTGATGATTTTTGTCCCCGACCTGAGAACTGGATCTCCGAGAAATTGCGGTGGGCTTGGTTTCGACTGGCTGTCTCCTACGAAATGATCTGGCAATAGGGGAGTGTGTTCCAATCAATATTGCGGAAAAAGTATAAAAATCATTGTTCTTTCATTGCTCTCTTCAAACAAACAAATCTAGTAGTAATGATTTGAACACAATACCAGAAATCCGCAATACTGTGAGAAATATAAAGGACATTATTAACGTTTTTTTCGACGAGTCGGCTTGGAAGAAAATATGCCAACATACCCAAACCTCGTGCCAAGACCCAGAATGGTCCTGGAACGCACAGTGCATCAGAGCATTTAAAGGAACACTTTGTACGAATAGATCAATCATTAGAAATCTTTTCATGTGAAGGAAATACCCGCACACACAGAAGGCGCTTTTTCAGTTGGTATTCACGGCATGTAAGTGTCATTCATCATGGTCTTTGAATATTGGATCGCGAAAGTACTACTGCGAATTAGAGCCAGTTGGTAAATTGCTCTTCCACATCCACAGACCTTAGATATCGTCAAATACCCGAAGCACATTCACATATTGTGGAGATGGTGGAGTAACGGAAAGATGAAGAAAAAATCATCGATTAAGTGTTTATTAGTGCTAATACAATCGCCGACAACTGGGACTATAAGTTTGAATATACCCAACGGTTTTCTGGTGGGGGCAGCAGCACCGCACAACATCCAGCATCAAATCCCAACGAAGTTTCCTGGAGAAGAACTTAATAATCACGTATCAATTCTATAACCTCTTCTATTTGAGAATTACGGTTTTCACGAATAATACACCTGCTATATTGCATTTGACATATCTTCATTCTCTTTCCACATGCACTCAAACAACATTCGATGAGTTAAGGAAAAGAAAGCTTCATTTTTGTAGTTTTTACCACTCTAGACGGCATAAGAAGAAGAGCTAGAAACTTTGATACAAAATTTTGGAAGGACCAAGAATTGAGTAGTGGAACGAATCTAAGATCTTGGTTGTCCCTCCAAGTCTTTTAAAGGGAAGCCGAACCTTGATTTCCTGTCAACGATGAATTGTCATGCTTTGTTACTAATCAGCTCAGGAAAAACACCACCAGTACAGTGAACACCTTTTCAGTACTCCTTGCGAGGATGTAGAACTTGGCTTGCGAAGTACTGTGGAGACGCGCCGGTTAAACCGGAACTGGCTATGATGAGTGAATACCTGATAAGTTTATACGTGCATATCGACTAGTCTTGATTCCACATTCCATTGTGGACTTCTTGACTAAAGATTACTTTTTTACTATACCCCAAATAGAATCTGACAGCGTAAGTCTTTATATTTTAGATTACTTAAGGTAAGCTGGTTATTTAGGTGTTTAATATCAATTTTTTTAAAATATTATCATATTAAACTTATCCATACAAGAGTTTCTAATGTATTATGTCTCTCTTGTCTTTAATTATATATATTACATATATATACTTATAATTATATTATATATCTTATATATTATTATACTATAATATATATATATATACTATACTATATATATTATATATATATCATTATAAATATATATATTATAATATCATATATATTACTATACTATACCTTATCAAATCTACTACTATATTCTCAATATGCCTATTATATATATATACTACTATATATTACTATATATATACTTATATATATATATAGTATAATATATATATACGTATATATATATATATATTTTATAGTTGTTTAAAATATTGCCATACTCGCAATTTATTACTTAGCTCTTAACAAGTACATGGTGGAATGGTAACGAATTACTGCTCTTTCTCCGGGATTGACACGCGTGTTTTTTTGCGAAAATGATTGAACAATATACTCCGATGCTTTACGATGAGCTATCCTCCATTGTTTCTTGAACTCAACTTATGGTTAAGGATAGCTCACGTCGTAAGATCGAGCATATTCGTCATCATTTTCGCAACACGAGGTGTTTCATCCCGGAGAGGCAGTTAATTCTTTACCTTCCACTTTATGTTCTTTGTTAAGATTATATATCATACTATATATTATATATATTATATACCTTATATATATATAATATATTACTAATTCTTTAATCTATTATATATATTATATATATATATATATATAACTTTAAATATTTATATATATAATATCAACATTTTAAGCTCTATAAATTTTTAAGCTGCCCCCCCTAGCTTGGAGCTGGCGACGCCCATGTATATTATATAATATATATATATATATATACTATATTATATATATACTATAATATATATATATTTATATATATATTATATATATATATATCTATTTATATTATATATATTTCATTTATTCAAATATTTAATTTCTCTTTGAACTATGACGTTCATTTGTAATCAAGTATACTAATATATATATATAATATATATAATATATATATATATATTAATCATACTATATATATATATATTATATATATAATATATTATAATATATTGTTATAATATTACTATATAATATATATATAATTTATATATATTATATAATATATGATATAATATATTAGTTTATATATATATTAAGTATATCATCATAAGGTCATTTCTATATATCAATCTACCGTAACCACGTAAGTAGAAATTTATGATGCAATCTCCTGCGTGGATGTATACTCACACGTCAGACTCCTCCTCGTATACGTATACTCTGACGTCATGACTAAGGTTATCGAATTAACCACTAACATTCTGATATTGTTATATTCATACTAAATAATGAAAGTTATAACAATTCTATTGACTACTCTTGGGTTTACAAAATGTTTCTAAAACAAGTGGATGTTGATGTGTCATGTAGATCACATGATATAAGTTAAAAAAGATTCATCTCTCACCAGAGAACAAATCCTTGAGTTTCTCATTTTCTACTATGGACAGCGGATACATTCCGTCGACCACGAAGGACGTTATCTTTTCGTCAAACTGGCTTTGAGTTATCTTGAAGGACACCTGTTACGCACCAAACGGAAGAATCGTTTGACGTTCTTTTCCTGACGAAGTGGGTTCTTTGAATGTGGTTGTATGTCGTCGCTTCGGTTGATTTTTACGATACTCCTCCACTTCTAAGTATCTGTCTGGATGACGTCTCTGAAAAAAATTACAATATATAATTTAGACTTAACCGCTATGGTATTTCTTACTGACTCTCACCGTCAAGTCTGGTATACCCACAATTTCCCTTCATCTGTTTTCCAATATACCTTTGACTTGCAGACTTTTAAACGTCGTGTATCTTCAACACGTCGGCCTTTGATTTTTTACCAGTCTTAGGATTTTACCCCAACTCCGATGGATTTTGGTAGGCCACCGTCCTTCTGCCCACAGGAATGAATAAAACACACACACAACGCACTACACACACATCACATACACACTACACCATACACGAGTGTAATCTCCTTCCATCTTTTAATAATAAGCCAAAAAAAAAAAAAGTTGTCCGGTAAAGCCTACTATTAGGTGGGCATTCGAAAGCAGAGTAAGTAGTCTTTATTTCACGCCGTCAAATATTTCGTAGCATTTCCCCCAATCACTACTAGGATTTGATGGATCCTCCCTTGGAGTTGTTAGTGGATCTAGGAAATTTCAATGTTAGGATAATAGTGAATATATATTATTTATTTAATATATATTATTATATATAATATATATATATATACTACTATATATATGATATATATATACTATATATTCTATATATTATAATATATATTAATATATATAATATATATAATATATATATCCATATATATATTATATAATCTATATATATTACATATTATATATATATATTACTATATATATATATATATTGATATATATGATATATATATTAACTAAAGCAGTATAATAATATTAATTATAATTTTATTATTATGTGATTATTTTTATTATATTATTATTACTTCATTTGTATTCAATTAATTATTATATCTAATTAATTTATTGATTTATTTCATTATTATTATATTATTATTATTATTATTATTATTATTATTATTCATTATTATTTTTATTAATTTATTATTTTTTTTTATTATTATTATTATTATTATTATTATTCTTTATTATTTATTATTTTATTATTATTAATATATTATTATTATCATGTATTATTATTTATATTTCAGTTATTAATTTATATTATTATTTTGTGTTATTATTTATTATATTATTATTTTATTTGCGTTTTAACTAAAATATTCGATTTCAATAATTATTTCTCATCTAAATACAAATATTTTGTTACCTCAAAACGTTTGAAAATATTCTAATTTTTATTAATTCTACTAAATTTTTATTTAATAAATTAATATAAATAGTAAAAATACATAGTTGGCTTTTGCATAAATATTGATTTTAAATGATTCGATTTGAAACCAGGTTATCAAAGAACTAGATTAACACTAGATAGCCACATTTTCATAGCATCTGTTTCCAGAAATAATATATTTTGAGTGTGGTAACAAAAACCAAAAAAAACAAAATAATAATATATATTATTTTATATATTATATACTATATATATAATAATATATTATATATATATATATATAGTATATATTATCATATATATATATATAGTAATATTATATATATTTATATTGAAAATATACTATATTATTATAGTATATTATTACTATATATATATATGATTATATATATTATAGCTATATATTAATATTATATTTATATATATTTTATATAGTAGCACCCTTGCTAATACGGACGGTTTCGTTAATAACGGCGCTTTTAACTGTTCATTGATGTGGCGGAAGGTAAACGCAACTCAACGAACGAACAGACCGCTATTGGCCTAAACTGCTTTGCAACTGTATTGCAATGCTACGGTCAGTCGTGTTTTACTAGTCTTCGTTGCGTTCTGCTATCCAACTTTCCAACTTTATACTGTATAAATAAATTTATTATATTTACTTTGAAATGATCGTCAAAACTCAATGCTGTCCAATATACAAATGCCATGCAATGTTATTATGGGAAGTTCTACTCCGAGAAGAAGATCCACTATGTAGCACGCTTCTTTGTTTGTTCATTCTTCCCAATACGAGCACTTCATCGCTAATACTTCCATTGAAACCGTCCTAGCTACCATCAATTATCCAGATTTCCCATCACCTACATCCTATCACCGTCTAGCAACCTAAATGGCGGTTGTTTGTAGACTCAGCTATGATGATCTCCGAACATCCATTGTATTTCGGTTCGAAGAATGTGGCATCTTAAATATAAACATTTCTTGCATGTTAAAATTTTAATTTCTATTTCTTTTTCAATTGTATATGTACTTTTTGTCTAACTATATATTTTAAGGTAACATTGTGTAATTTCCTTTTTATCATCTGTTTATATAGTTTAGTGTATTATTGCATGCTTAATGAATATATTTAGTATTAAATCGTAAGTTTGCTATTTGGCTTCACTCTGTGGGCCATAAAAAAAGCCTTATATTCGCTTTACCGGCGTTTTTTTTCCACTTAACGGCGAGGGTCCGGTCCCAATTACGCCTTAAAATCTGTATATATTTTATTATTATATATATATTAATATTATATATTATATATAATTATATATATGATATTATGCTATTATATATATATATATAATAATTAATATTAATATTATATTTATATATTATATATATATATTAGATTATTATATATATTAAGTTATATATTTATTTAATATATATATTAATATATTATATTTATATATTTATACACCTAGTCAGGGCATTCTTAATGTTTCTTGTGGTCACTGTTAGGACTGCGAAGTCGCAACGGGAGACTTTGTGTGTTGTCGAATTTTCCGTGGGTGGATGCCAGATGCCAAAATATTTTCTGAGTAGCGACTAGAGAAAGAAATTATAATAATTCTACCACCCTCCGCAGATTGGTAGATAGAACCACGAATGGTAGCGAATTTTACATTACCAGTCACATAACATAAGTCTTTAAACACCCGAAAGCTTCTTAGATGCGAGCTTTTGAACTTCCAACATGCCAGAGAAATAGGTAATAAAAATACCCAGTTAAGTATACCTAAAAGCAATACCTCCAATTTTCAGATTTGAAAACCACAAACTAAATTAAAATTACTAAAATAAGGCAATTAAATTATTTAGTACAATAACTATACTTTTGTTTGCTTTAAAATTTGTATCAAAATAATGTTATTTTATCAAATTTTTATAAATGATATACTATAAAAAAAAGTATATTGCGTTTTTATATTTATTGTTCAAAAAAAAAATTTTTTCTACTAAAAAGTATCTATAATTTATATAGTAATGGGAATAACTTTTATATATTTTAATTTGTTTGAACGAAAATTATGCAAATGAATCTTATTAATTTCCAATTTTATTCCAGTGTCATAAATGTTTCGTGATTTCACGAATTATGAGAAAACATTTTCTTACAAATTTTTCGCTACATTTTAAACATTCATCTATGATAATTTATTTAATAATAATAATAATAATAATAATAAATAATAATAATAATATAATAAAATGAATAAAATAATAAAATAATATATAATATAATAATATAATAATAATAATAATTAATAATAATCATAATAATAATAATAAATAATAATAATAATAATAAAATAATAATAATAATAATAATAATAATAATAATAATAATAATAATAATAATAATAATAATAATAATAATAATAATAATAATAATAATAATAATAATAATAATAATAATAATAATAATAATAATAATTTAATAAATATATTACTATAATTATAATAATAATAATAATAATAATAATAATAATAATAATAATTATTATTATTATTATTATTATTATTATTATTATTATTATTATTATTATTATTATTATTATTATTATTATTATTAAATTATTATGTATTATTATTATTATTATTATTATTTTTATTATTATGATTATGCTATTATTATTATTATTATTATCTTAATTATTATTTATATTATTATTATTATTATTATATTAATATCATTCATTATTATTATTTTATTATTATTATTATTATTATTTTCAAGAAAAATATTTTATTGGTTCAAGTCTTCATGGGTTTAAAATAAATTCTATTTATTTATATAGCAAATATAAATTTTTATTTTTGCTGCTTGTTTGGATCTATTGTTTTGTATGCGCGACTGCTTCAATACTGAATAAATATGTGTGAAAATAAGCGTTTTCGTGCGGTGTCAAAACGTAAAAGAAAATGATTTTTTTAAGGGCAACTAAATCTCTTTTAGGGGAATGAAATTTCTTTTCGTCATATGACCTGGCCTGACTGACCTGACCTAGCCTACCTAACCGTAACACTACCTAATCCTAACCTACCTAACCTCATTTTCACCTCTAGAATCATCGTGAAAATCAATATCATATTTGTGGTTATCAATAGAGGCTACTGCGAATATTTTTTTTTATCCGACTCCGGCTCAACCAACCTTAAGTAACTTATGTCCTCATATATATTATATATAATTATTATTTTATATATATATATAATATAAATATATACTTTATATATATATTAAATACTATATTAATATAATATATTATTTTTATATATATATATACTATATATATATTATATATAATATATATATTATATTATAATATATGTGTGTGCTGGTGTGTTGTCGTGTGGGTGTACTACAAGGGCGGAGAGGAGGGAGCACTTCCCCCCCCTAATCTTGGCGGATACAAATGTAAACTTTTGTTTGTAACCAGACGCGATTATTTAAAGGGTTCATTAGTAGAAAAAACTGAAAAAGATAAATCAATCAATAGAAAATGAAGTAGTAAATTCTAATTACTATTACGTAAATAAAATAAACTTCATATTGGATCTTAAAGAGTTTTAATGTTTTTGTTTTCATATTGGCTTGAAGTCAACCAGCTGTGTGCTTTTTATATATAGCTGGATTCTTCTAACATTATTCTCCGCTAGAACTCTCCAGGCAAATGTCGATTAACATTTGTAGTCGGCTACCAAACTGCTAATACAATCATAGAAGGCGTACTTCATGATATTCAGCTAGCAGACAGCACATCAAAAAACAATTGCAGAAATTATAAAGAAATATTGCAGTCAATTTTGAAAGACCAATAATATTTCTGCGGAACCCATTATGACTTAACCTTTAAAAGGTATAGGCTGCCCTGAGGGAAATTTGAAAACCTAGATTAACTGTTGAATAGAAAGTGTCAGAACATAGAAAATCGTCTGGGGTCTCAGATGATATCCAAACGGAGACTTGATCATTTTGTGTGGAATTTCATGAAAAAACATGATTGTCGCGGGATTTCAAAAAAATTTGGTGCCTACTCCATATTGGCCACGATGAAAACTGTGGATTTTGTCAGGCCAAAATATATTTATTTAAGGTTTTTCTGATCTTGAAATAAATGACTGTTCAGATGAAAATTTCTTGGGGTTTGAAAATTCCATTGAAGGGTATGGAAATGGTTAAAATAACTCATATCAAACGATTGATTTTGTTCTTTTAGAAAAATAGAAGAGCTTTGGATCCATGTCTATGTTTTGGTCAGGGGTACGACGGCTGGGCAGCAATGGCAGGGAAAGAACATGGAGTTCAAAAGAAACTGTAGGGAAAAATATTATAAATAAGGAATTATATTTTTTCACTGTGTCAGTCCATCGGTCTTATTTGTCCATTACATCGACCTAAACATTTTCCTGGAAATTCGAAATACTGATTGCCACAACATGACTAGCGACTTCTACCCTAAAGACAGAAAATTACATTCCAACTATGGCATAAACTTAATGTTGCCAAACCCGTGGTACCAGAAACTCATCTAGTATTTTGCTCATTTTCCATACAAAATATAATAAAGAAATCGTTTGAGGGTTAGAATATGTAATCAGGAGGCACAATGAAACAAAGAAAATAGCATCTTATTTCTATTATAATACTTGTTCGGCATACAATGACCTTATTTCATTATTACCTCTTTCCTAATAACCAATATATTTTATTTTGTTTTATATAGTTGAACCAGTGCTAACATTAATTCATGATCAAATATATTTTGACCCTTAATTGCATTTCTCTGATCTGTCCAAAGAACTTGAACGTTGTCGACACATGCCTGGATCATAACTCTGAACTTCCTTATCCGTCTCATTGTTATATATAGAACTTGCACCACCTACAAAAGTACAACATCCTCAACAAGAAAGGCAAATCATCCTCTAATACATTCTACTGAATTATTGGAAGCGTTATCGTGTATTTGTGCTTATCTTGATCATCTTTCCATCTCCTATAGAAGACATAGTTTTCAGAAAACGCATGCCAACATTTTCATGTTTTTTCATTTGTGATCCGTTCTTAATTAGGTGTCCTTCCCGTAGGTAAGTTTGTGTGAAAGAAAGTAAAATGCTTTTCAGACCAGTTTTTAATGGTCTTGATATAAACATAAAAAATCTGCTCGACAATTGTACCTTATGGTTTTAACCTTGTGAGCTGGATAATACAAAAGTTCGAAGACTTGGATACTTACTGAAGTTATTAAAGAAGCCGACCCTTTTTTACTCAAATCAAAAACCTGTCTAATAATTGCACTGGTGCTACTGTGTTCAAACAGTACACATTGAAGGTCCTTTCAGCACTCTTCGAAGAGTAAAGACTTGACTAAGAAACAAAATGAAGAAAGACAGGCTTAATGGACTGTGTAGGAATGAATATTCATATGATTATATTATTAGTAAATGAAAACTAATGACACCGAAGGAACAAATGTAAATTGCGAAAATTCGCTGAAAATCCCAAGGCTCTAAAATGCTAGTTATAAACTTAATATTAAAGTTAACCACTCCAGGGTCAGAAACTTCGAAAACCCCATAAATATTACTTAATTTACGTTTCTCAAATAAGGTATTTTTTTTACTCACTCGTGACATTAAATAATATTTTTATTATTTAGCAAATTTTAAGACTTGTGTATCTTTATAAATACAACATTTTTATTTTATGATTATTTTTATTAGCTTTGAAAAGAAAATCTGGAGTTTAATCCAATCCACTACGAGGTTTAATTGCAATCAATATAAGGGCAAGGACATAATCACTCAAACCTTTTGCTAGCCCCTTAAGTCCAACTCTGCATCGATTATATTATATTATAATTTAATATTTTATATATCTATATATAATATATATTTTATATAATATTATATATATTATATATATATTAATATATATAATATATATTAATATATATATATATATACTACACATATATAGACTTCGCAATTCTTTCAATATATATATATATATATATATATTATCAATATTACTATGCATATATTACTATAATCGAAAAGAACATATATTGGTGCCAGATTAACACTACTGCCTTCTCTGGACGATTGGAACCCGCGCCTGTCTGCGGCGAATGACGCGACATATACCCGATGCTTACAACTGAGCTATCCATCCAACCCAAAAAAGTTGGATTTCTAAGACCATTTATACAAGCAACCGAGCCCCCCATATCAATTAGGAAGACATCAACCTAGGTGTCCAGCCCTGTCCTATCCCTCGTTCTTTATATTTTAGATGTTAAATATTGCATATTATATCGCAATTAGAAGATGTAAATAAAGAAATAGAACATATAAATGGGAAAAATAAACAAGTTAAACTACTGCCTCTCTGGGTAATTGACTACCGCCTGTTTGGCGGCGATATGATGGACACTATGACCCGCAATTGCTATACAACTGAGCTATACCTCGAAACCCAAAAAAGTTGGATTCAAGATATCAGTTTTAATATAAGCAACCGAGCTCTCCGTCAAAGGCGACATCAACCAGGCTAGTGTTCAGACCTGTCCTTCCCTCGTTCTTTATATTTTTATTGATGTTAAAAAGTATATATTAATCGCAATTAGAAGATGTAAATAAGAAAGAACATATTTCGATGGAAGTTATTTGAAACCCTAACTGGATTTCTGACCATTGAACTACCGCCCTGTTGGGCGATAATGAGGAATTTCGCTATGCAATCACAAAAAGTAATCACCGCTATTCTCCAACACCAAGTTGGATCAAGAATGACATGTTAATAATAGCACCGACGCTCACCGTCAAGTGCGAACATCAACCAGTTTGCCCCAGCTGTCCTATCCCTGTTTTCTTTATAATTTTTAGATGTTACACTATAACGCTATATTAACTTCGCAAATTAGAAATGTCATAAGAAGAAAATCATAATCGGGAATAATTAAAGAAACTACTCAGCTTCTCTGGATTGATACCACCGCCTGTTAGCGGCGAATGCGGACAATAAATACCCGAATGCTATATCAACTGAGCTTATCCTCCAACCCAAAAAAGTTGATTCAAGAACAGTTTTTATAAGAACCGCGAAGCTCCCCCGTCAGGCGACTCACCAAGGTTGTCTCTCCTAGTCCCATATCCTCGTTCTTTATATTTTAGATGTCAAATATTGCATATAAATCGCAATTAGAAGATGTAAAATAATAGAAAGAACAATATATAAACTTTCTATTTTCTACTACAGAAATTTGGTACCGTTGTCGTAGTGGCATCCTCCCCATCTACAAATTGGTGAGTATTTTTTCAATTTTAATATGAGTTAATGTCTCTGGTTTATTTTCAGCTTAGCCTAGCTTAGCCTAGCCTATTTTAAAGTGCTCATTTGGGGAGAAATATAAAATGTTTTTAAACATGAATAGGCTACTAACGATTTTGTATGTAATCAAATTATTTTGTTTATGATATTGAAGGAACAATTTATGAATAAATGAAGGAATATTTATTGACCTTTAGGTGAAGCATGACATGGGAGTTGTTGCGTTTGCAATTTTGAGAAGTCATGCATTAGGGTCCTAATTTGTATCATTCTGACCTATTTCATGTTATATTATATGAGGCTGACACTTACCATTTAAAGCTTGATTGTAGATCATATTATGTAGAATTTTTTTAGAATAACAATTATGTTAAAAATAAAGAAATCATAAAATTCGGCCTATACGCGTTTTGCGTTCATGAAACGGGGCCTAGATTATTATGAAATAAGTTTTTGTTTATTAGGTGCTAATTTTTTACTTTGAGTGAAGCCATGTTGCTAGAATCTATCAAAATGCTACTAAAGTTTCTAGATTTTTGGTACAGAACGAATTCATTATTATTGTTTTGAATTATAAGCCACGAAATATTTTTAAGATCAACTAATCCATAAATTACGTTATAATTGTGGAATTGTGATATTAATCTTTTGTTATTGTATATTT
>JABUQX010001503.1:0-17500 GCA_015478945.1 Trachelipus rathkii
CTGTAACTTCGAATTAATTAGGATTATCGGTCGGTGCAGACCGCAGATAGTTTAATTTATTTTGTGGATCGTGATGGTGGATGTCTGGCTGTAGGCTCTTTATATTATATGTTGGTGAGTCACGTCTTCTGTGACAAGAGGTCACTCCATGACTATGTCGAGTTGGTGGGTAAGTGTGTAATGGTGATATTATGCCATACATGGCAAGAAAGTTATCCACCATATTTTACTCTATTATGTATTATTAGTTATATATCTATATATATTATGTATAATATATATAGGTAGATGATATGCCCAATGTTTTTTTAAGTTAGTATACTTATATATTAATTGTAAATATTTAGTATATTATATAGTATAGTATTAATAAAAAATATATTGTAATTCCATTACTAATTACGTTACATTTTTATATCTTATATATACTCTGTTATTCTGGGAATGATGAATATTGAATAAGAGAATATATATAACAATGAAGTTATTTCTTCTATATACATATGAGTTAATATTAGACTAAAAATGGTATTAATGCGTTCCCAGCCGGCGAATATTTATTGCTCCATATCTATTCTTTTAACAGATAAAAAAAGTTATCACTCGGTAAAGAATGGGACGACGGAGTAGTGCCAAGTGAACATTTCTCCAGACACGACGAGGTATGGGAGTTATGTAGGTATAGTTGGGAGTTATATAATTATTTAGTTTTCTGGGTATTGTTTGTCTCTCTGAATCACGTTTATATACAGTCACTTATATATATACTATATGATATATATTATATATACGCATACCTTATTAATTAATTTACACGGTTTCAGTTACAGTATCTGTTATATATTATTATTTAACAAATTTATACTTAGTCAATAAACTCTTTAATTTATATATGTTATAAATAAAGAAATTATAAGTTATTCTAATGTACTTCTTGTTCTTAATTCCCTAGTGACTTAATCAATCTAACGCCTCATAGTTCGATTATAACTCAGAGCCAATACTCATATAGAACTCTGACTAAGGCTGAATTCTTGACTGATCACTACATTCCTCACGGCGGTAGGACACGGGGATGGCATTACTAATCGGAGGGTTATCATACTGAGAACGAAACATAGTATAACAGAAATACTATTTCCATAAATAAGCCAATTATTACAATGGAACGGTATAATCTTTGGTAAAAATTATTGTTTGATGCTGTTCTTTCTATATCGCAGTAATCTGGGTTAACTTAGTATCAATGAAATAAGGAAGATTATTAATACAACATGCGTATGACGTACCAGAAATTATTAATTATAAAATGTTTAAATATCGTATCTCTCCAAATATTGAACCATGTAAGATTCCAAACATATATATGACTTAAGATACGTATTATTTGCAATCAAGTTATAATACAAGGTGAATCATAATATAATTTACAAGAAGTAGTGGGTTTATAGTTAGTTATTAAAGAGCTATATATACCAAAAGAGATGAATCTTTAGTCTTTAATTTTTTAAAAAGTTTGTTATTTTTCCTCAATTAATTAATTATTATATCATAATAAAATGCTCTCGTTTTTATTATAAATAAAAAATAGAGCACATTATCTCGTCATTCTTTAGTTGATTAATGCTCATGTTAGGATAACGACCATTCCTTTAAATCATAATACCATATGGTAATTTATGACCTTTGGCTATCAGAACTTTACTTAGTAAATATATACTTATATATATCATATCGATAGACATCAATTAAATATATAATATGCTCTCAGCAGCTCAAGAGATATTTGTTCTGTGGAATTATCTTAGGATTTTATATATGAACTCCATACTCCGTTTTTAGTATTTATATTAGAGTTTATGGTTATATTGTTAGGTATGACACATTTCTAAGAAATCTTAATTGAAGAGAAAAATAAATGTAAGAGTATGTAATCTTATTGTAGTCTCACACGCGATTTATGAGGATTAGATAATATTCACCCAGTAATTTAATAAGAAATTGATATGTGGAACGATATAAACCTCCTAAGTTTTCTGCACTACTATGTGAATTTTCTTGTCCTCCTTGTACCTCGCTTCTCATTCTTTATAACTCATATTGTGCTGATTATTCCCCATAGAAAATGTTTCACTTGATCTAGATAGTACTTTTCATATACATAAATTCATAAGTATAGTCACGAGGAATTTCTTCTAACTCAAGAGAACAAATTTATTAAACATTAATGAGTTTTTTTATGTACTTTTGTTATTGATTCTTAATCTTCACAAAGCTCTCCGTCGATATCAATTGCTGACATGAGTTGTTTTATATTCCATATTTAATACTCTATGGTAAATATGAGATAGTCTTTTGTACATTCGGTTCTATGTAAAACCATGATCTTGTTAATATATTACATGATATAATAAGAATCACTGAGAGTCCCTTAGTATGTTATTAGCACATGCTTTCGTGTTCAATTTTAAGTAGATTAAAGTATTCATCTTAGTAAGTACATATGCCTTTGCCGTTTCTTGTTACTCGATTTTTCTGTTTGTTAATTACTTTCTTATTTAATGGAAATAAAATACAAAGACAGAGAAACTATATAAACTAATTATAAATTTAAAATACATAATGTATTAAAATCTCTTATTGTATTAAAAAGTATTCATTGATTTTTTCTAAATAAATAAAGACATTCGAATTAGAAAACGCTAAAAACACACATATTATATAATTTCAGAATACGCGCATTTAGATAACGTGCTTGTGTTCCACATATCACAATATATTATTTCTTGTTGTATTAATTTAATGCTATTATACTTACTAATTATTACATATTATCTACTAGTGAATCTCTGGTATGAACTTTTTTATGATGCTTGTATTAATGTTAGGTTAAAAGAGTTTTTTATTAAATTCTTCTATAAAGGTTTCTGCAAGTTACTACGATTCTAGAATCGTTGAAGAAAGTTTAGATGATTGCTATTATTCGCATAAAATACATCGACTGGCACGTAATATAGTCGATATATAAGGATCAAATGTTGGAAGAGGAAAACCCTGATACTTGTTAATTAGGTCATTTTTGAGAGGATATAGATTACTTACAAACTATATGTAACATATACACAGTTAGTATGGGAGTATCCGCCGCGCTCTCTGGGTTATTCGGGAGAGTGTGTCGATAAATTAGTATTGTTTTATCTATATCATATAGGTGTTTTTTTGCATAGTAATATATGGATAACGTGTCTCCTATTCTCGCCCTCTCCTATACAGCATATTGCCTGATTATGTAGAATACTCTCAGTGTCTATATTCTATTGTTGCGAGTGAAGTAGTCATATATAGGCAAGTGATTCAAAACCTGGAGAAATAAACATATGAGGCTCTTTGCTAAATTTCAAACTGTCAAGGAAGAATAAGAAAAAAACATTCGATAGTATTAGTGGTGTATCTCTTAATCGCAGACTGCGTTATATGATATTGCCCTTGTAATTTCTATCCAGGTTCTACCTTTTTCCTTTCTCCAATATTGATTATGAATTAGTGGTACTAAAACATTCTATTTATCGATCATAATTTTATCACCTATATTTATATATGTATTCTATTTATATTATATATGTATTAAAATTAAAACTATTTTTCAAGTTTTAAAACTTTTATGTTCCGTTTTAAGGAACATCTAGTATATCTCAACGTATAAGTATAATTATATTATATATATATAATATATTAATTATATTATATAAATATAATATATTATAATATATATATACTATAAATATATATCATATATGAACTATTAATTATATTATATTAAATTAATATATATATATATAGTTATATATATTATATTATATTATTATGATATATGATATATAGTTATATACTATATAGTATATATATTATATTATAATATATTATATATCTTTATATTAAAAATGTTTTTGAATATATATCTTGATCATGGAGGAAAAGGAGACGGCTTGATTAAATATTATTACTGTAGGTTGAAAGAACCCAATAGTTATGGATGGTTTACCAGGTTTGCGCCTAGATTTCCACATATATAGCTGAGTTAAAAAAATACTTAGAAGGGGAAAAGCGTTTACTTTCCATAAACCAATAAGAAAAAATTTTCGACACCGAAAACCATAGCCCTCATCTCGATAATGTTTGATAATTAGATTTAACCGAAATGATTAAATATAGTTCTTATAGATGGACAGGGTGTCAATACAGTACTTTTTCACGATTGAGCGTGTACTCCAGATGACTTGTGGTTAAAAACTAATAATAAAAAGTATGCAGACTGTAAGCGGAGGGCTGTGACGAGAAAATTATATGAAGGCTTGATAATAAACTATATATAATTAATGATGTTGACAGATAAAGGATCTAAAATTTTTGGTAGAGTTTCAAGAAGGTTATTATATGAATATGATTTGGTTTTGTGTTATTATAATACATTCTCTGTAAATAAAGCTGCTACAGTAGAAAGATCACAACGAAATATAAAAGAACGAAGGCATATGTACTTTACTAAGATGAATACTTTTAAATATATTGATATACTACAGGACTTGGCTTACTCTTATAACAGATCTTTTCATAGAACCATTAAGACTATTAGAAATGTTAAAGATAAAAACTCCTATTCAGCATGTCGTAGAGCTTGTGAAATTAAAGATAATACAGATATTAACGTGAATGATTATGTAAGAGCATCTAGAACAGACGATCGTTTTAGAAAAGGATACGAGGCAGGGTGGTCTAGAGAAGTTTTTAAAGTAGACAGCATTCGAGAATTTCTTACTGACGGATTAAAATTATACTATCTTGAAGATTTAGATGGATTAAAAATAAAAGGAGGATTCTATAAACAAGAAATACAGAAAATACGGTTTGATCTTGAGAGTAATGTATTTATTGTGCATATCCTCGCTTAAGAAAGAACAGAGAGCTCTAGAGCATCGGGATCTGGGAACACAGACATCCGCGGTTTCTTTGTTACTCTACCACACCGCTAGGAAGCACTACAAGAAATTAGTAAAACAGCCTTGTGCCGAGCTTCAAAAATTTAAACTCGAGGGTAAAAGCCATAGCTTTAGACCAATCGAGAGATCGAGTTATATTTTAAAATTGTCTATAGGTCATCAGAGAACACGCGTTTATAGATGCAAAACAGGACATGTAATGGAAGTCTTAATAGGAACCAATGGATGGCCATGTGAGTAGGTATTAACCTATACGCGAAAACAGATAATCTTTTATTGAGGACCGGATTGAAGTTCCCAATCTGTACGTTTGGAAACGGATAAATGGCTTGGCAAATGCAAATAATGAGAACTCCAATCCAGTTCTCAAACGGAAAAGATCAATTACATAACGGACAGCTTCGACCCATATGCATAAACTTAATACCAAGCATTGTCGCCGCCTTGCTTACCTCACACGTCTAAAAAGTAACCCTAAAAGATGATACATAGAAAGAGGAGGAGAAGTAAGGAAAGAAGTGAACATGCCCAGAGTACAAGTAAGGACACATATATATATAATAAAAATATAAAATATATTTATATATATATATTATATATATATATATATATATATATAAATCAAATTAAATAATAATATATATATATAATATATATATATGATATACTATAATATATAATAGTATATACTATATATAATAATATAATAGATAATATATATATATTATATCTAATGGTAAAAAGTAATTTAAACATGTGGGATCAGAGAGATCCTGCGATGTAGATATGTTCTTTAAAATCGGTCTTCAGTACGCCGTTTTCACCTCTACTCCTCACGTCAGTTCGCCATTTTCTCACAGTTACGCCATCTAGGCCTTTGTGTGTCTCAGTTTCCAAAACGCTTCTTATAACCAGGCAATATCCGCATTAAATGAGTAGAATAATACACCAACGTAAAATTGAGACCCATAAGACACTTGTCCTAATGTTCTTAACCGCCTAATGTACTTATCTATTGAAGGAATTTTGAAACTCTCATAACTACACTCCGTGATAAATTCGAAACTCCAATGGAATGGTCTCAAAGTGCAGTCAACACTTACTTGTGTTTTGCCGGATCGCACTCGCACCAAAACTAGTCTTACCTGAATAAGATAGTGGCCGAGCTCACCACTCTCCAGCTGATTCCACTGTCTTTCCCATGCCTCGGCCCAAAACTCAATAGAGCTCCAAGAAACTTAATCGGCTTTTTAAAACGCGACGTCCAACAAAGGACTTACCATCAACACTCTATTGTGATACCAAACGACGTAGCCATTTAACACTCTCGTTCCTACGGACTTTATATCGGACTTTCATCGATAAGCCGACCCGTCCGACGTTATACCAGATGTAATAGGTAGACCTACATTTCTGCACACTTCAACCTTTCTTTGACATGAATTTCTAAACAACCGATCATATTGATTCTTGGGACTCAACTTGCGTCACTCCACTTCCTCTATGTTTATCCGTGCGTGCGAGTCTGCACATCCATCAGCGCATTACATCATTATTCTACCACTCCAATAATATATTTGAATCATATTAAATACATTTATCCCGAACTTTCCTTCACACCAGTCTCCAAGTTTCCTCCAGTGTTAACCACCGCAAGTCGTTGCATCACATGAAACTCTAAGGCAACCTCCCTTTTCTCACCGGCCCGAGTCTTGCACGGATAAACTCAAAGCGGCAAAAGTTTAGAGTTTGAATCCTACTTAGAGAGGAGAGCAGCAATCCGACCTTCAAAAAATTCACGACTTCACAGCGCTCTCCCGCACATGTACTCAAAACCTAATGCGAGACGTACCGCCCAACCGTGTGACTATCCTGGCGCAAATAATGACAAGAATCCATCCCGCGCCGGCCATCCCGTATGGCTGGATAAAATGTGCCGCTCAAATTACGAAGAAGTGATCAAATCCGACCAGTACTCTGTTTACATATTGTTTCACCAAAAAGAAACGACTTAAATTTCTCGCATTTTTCCAAATTCCTGTAAGAACGCCGGACTACAGTCTCATACCCGACCCATAATCAAACTCACCTTCGTCAAATTAAATAGAATTCTTAAATCGAGACGACATGCGGATTTAAAACCGCACCGAGATCCAAAACCACTTCCAAGGTAGCTTTTCCCAAGTCCGAATACTCTTTAGAGCTCAGTCTCAACGCGTATAAAACCACTTCAGTCTTCAGCCTACATAGACGAGCTATATTGAAATGCCAGCGAATTCTCCAGAAAGACAGCACAAGTCACATTCAGGAATTTCTACCACTAAGCAATTGTGTCTCTTGCATAACTTTTCCAAAATGTGAATTCTGGGATCTTTCATCCTAATCTGATCTCTGGACATCAATCTCTGCCGACGGCATATTTCATACCTCTTGCAGGAAGTCGTGTGAGCAGTCGATTCGTGGTACTTTCCGAAACCCGTCAAACAAGCGTCAACTCGTCTGTTCTAGCGCATGTCGTAAATTTTTACCATGCGCAATTCATTCCATCTGCCCGCAAAAAATTTCTCCTTCACTCTCCACCGCACTTTTTAAAAATCCACTAAGATCCGCTGCATTCTGTCTATCGTCGATATGGAACGACAAGCAACTAATGCCTTCAACCTCCATTAAATACTCCTTCTTCTGTGTTACTCATATTTCCATCCGACACAGCCCATAGAAATCAATCACAAGACGCCTCAAGATATTCGCAGCAGGTCCGTGCTGAAAACATTCCATCTATAACGATGCTCAAGCCTTCTTTCTTATAAAAGTTCCAAAGCACGCTGAAACAAGGTACAAAGCGCATTTGGAAGGAACTTCGTTCGACAATCTAGTCTAGCTATTACAGCACTTCCGTAATCATAGAAGTCGGAGCAATGTCCGGACTAGTCATAACCGACAATTACCATCAACGAATTGCCTACAGTTCCACTGTTAAAACAGTCCCCCTCAGTGAAGCCCGCCCACCGTAGAATTTAATGCACGAATTCAGCCACTGAATAGTCCAGCCCAATCACACAAGCGCACACCACCACCCACATTCTGCCGAGCTCTTATCCCAGAATTAACCGCCATCTCCCTTTACCTGACATCCGAGTATTCTCAATGGGCTCACTTGCAGAACAAACTCGAAGAGAGTTGTTTTTCCCTCCTGCTTCTTCTTTACGAATTCCAAACTTAGAAATTTTGTTTTCCGCCTCCCTGTTATTGCGACGTCTCTTCCCCTCACCCGTCCTCGTACAGAGATACAACCGCACCATGCCGCCACCGGAAAGGAGACATGTTTCACCACTGATCATCACGACGTGTCAGCGCCCAGAGAGCAGTTAATAACGGTAGTGAAATTCTAAAGTATAGCAAGCATTTCGTCTGGGCCGTCCCTACTTAAAAGAATGGAGTCTACATCAGCGAGATCAAAACGCAGTTCTCAACTGCCATAAAAATCCAAGTGCACAGCACACGATCGGACTCTTCACAACTTTCCTTCCCCCCTGGTAAACGCATTTGACCAGTGCACATTGATATAGTCCCGGCCGAATTTCACCCTCCAGAAATGGTTTCCACACACACTTTTAACATAGATAGGACCAGAACACTCGATGAGAGAACTTAGAAGCCATTCCCTATGTACAAAGAATACTTCCAGCACTGACAAATTGCCTCAGGCCAATATTTAATAACAAACGGGATAAACTCAGGTTTGGCAACACACCCTTGACCGATGTCCACAGACCCAGGGTAGGCAGTATTGATCTCACCTCTGAAGACCTTATGACTTTAAATCGGCACTGAAAAGCGTCTTCGCTTTGATAGATTATCACCACAAGCTCAAGCATCATAGACGTTCCTGCAGCTTAAAGCTTCTCTTATGCCTCACAGGAACACCGGACAATTTGGTCCGAAACTCTCTTCTTTCCTTCCTCGGTATCAGAACTTATACAAAGAGACTAAAATGCTCGAACTCCGAGACCGTTACGCTCTACCATACCGAATTCCTGGTGAGTTTATACGTCCTTCTCCAAAAAACACGAACAGCACACTTCCTGGCACGCCTCGCCAGTGTACCGAGGCATTGAAACTCATCTTAGCCACGTCATTCTCCTCGTCCAACCTACATGCCGGCGGATTTGGACAGATGCTCTCATGTATTAATTCGGCACGACTCACACACCGTAGTCCGTTGCAAGCCCGCTATGACGGACCTTTCCTCGAATTAAAACGCTACCGAAAGTCACATTCACATCAGAAGGGAGCAGTGGAAACAGCTCAGTCGGAAGGATCAAGACCGGCTTATTTCAATCCATGATCCCGTTTCTATCCAACCACTCCTTCTCCACTTCCATGCACCTGTCCCTCTCCTCTACTTCTCAAAATTATCCGACTTTAGCCCATTATGCCTTTCATATCTAACTTTTCTCCACGGCTGACATCTGAAATTCTGCCAATAGCTCGCTTCAACTGCTGCAGCTATCCTTTAGCCACACTTCAGGCACTCCGACGTACCCCAAGCATTCTGCCTCCATGCCCAGTATGCAGAGTTAATAATCTTCCGCCTCCTGCTCCATACAGATTCTCACTCAGACTCCCGACCTCAGTCGAACTCAAACCATTACCGTTCTTGTCTACCATCGTTCCAAGTCGCTTATGGACGAAACTTGACGCCCCAGGGGTGATAACGAATTGTGGACACACTTAGATATCCTCTGCCCGAGCAAACCTGTTCGGAAGGAGTGAGGCCACAATGTCCACACCTATCGTTTCTCTTACTTTTCATTTGAATATCGCTAAACCAACCTAGTCTCAAGCAACGTAAGACACAAAGTCTTGTTTTGCTTTGCAGTTACAACGAACTCCGCAAGCTTCCTCGCAAAGGATTTTTGAATACTCTCTTCCATAAAGTTCACAACTTACGTCTAGTTATCGAAAATAGCTAACGCATGTGTTCCAAATGTATTAAGTGAATCAACGCTTGCGATTCTTGAATGTAATGTTTGTGGTCTTCTGAAATCTTCCACACAAAAGCGTATTGTCGTCGACCCACAGTAACAGGGTAAAGGCTATTTGATCTGACAAATTGTCTAAACCTATTCTCGAGGATAGGTATACCATTATTTGATTTCCGTTGATAATATATGTATTTGCGTGTTCTAAGTGTATTATCGCGGAATAATTTAATGAAAAAACATTTCAGCTGATTTATTATCTTTAATTGAATATGCTATTTAAGATCTTAAGTAAACCTTTTAATATGTTTTAGTTGTCTTATATAAGTGAACTCTCACGCAGGAATTTCTTACTATGTTATAATAGCCCGCTTATTAGAAAAACGTTGAAAGTTAGAAAACATGAAATGGGCAATATAAAACAGACTATTACTTTTTATAATTATCAATCATCGCATTTATATTGATGGCATTTGATCATAGATTATATTATATTATATTAGTATTATTAAAGCAAAATATACAATGATTCAAATATTTATTATTATATATTCTTATTATTTATTATATATTATTCATTATATAGACTAATTATTAGTATTATTATATAGTTACTAGATCTTTCATATTTATTATTGATATGATTATTATCTTAATAACAGATTCCCGACCAGAACGTTGGTTTTTACTTCTTCCTCGCAAACCAAACAATATATATATATATAATATATATTATTATATATATTATACTATATATAAATTATATATATAATACTATATATATATATATATATACTATATATATATAGAGATATATATATATACAATAATAACATATATATATATATTATATTATATATGTATATATATATATATATAATATATATATAATATATTATATAGTTATAATAGATAAATTTATTATATATATATAATATTATATATTATATAATTTATGTTTATATGTTTTTTTAAAGTATATTTTATATAATATATTATATAATATTTTTTTTAATTAAATTTATATATATTATATATAGGTATATATAAGGTTTAGTTTTTAAAAACATTTATAGTGATGTATTCATATCAAGATCTTAAATTTCTATATATATATATTTTTTTTAGTTTTCGTCTTTTTCATTGATATATCATTTATATGTGAGTGAGGGTGTAGTAGATATATATATAAACTACTACATTACTTAATTACATGAACTTACATCTAATATCATCTACTTATTGAATGATTAGTTCTTAAAATAAATAGAATAGCATCTGCCAGTTTCTCCTTCATTTTTCCTCTTTGTCTGATTTTATAATGCTTAAGAGCATAAAAAAAGCATATTTTTCTATTCTTCTATACTGCGATTGGATTGCGTTAGCGAGCTGGTGGGGGTTTAGTAACCAATTTCAGTCTTCTTTTGTTATCTTATTACTGTTACTCCGAGAGGTACATAATTATAGTTTTCAATACTTTTCTTTCGACTGCATTCGTAAAGAAAGTTTTTATTATTATATATTTTGACAAGAGTTTAGTATTATATCTATATATCCTAGAATAAGCTCTATGTGCAAATCGATCTAGTGGAAGGCTTGACTAATTTTCTTATAACGAGTGATAAGATGATGAGTCTTTCTTGAGAATAACTGGCGGGTGTAGTAACGGAGTCAGTTCGTAGTTCACTGACAGAATATGTTTAAAGTAGTCCTTCACAGTGATCTTGAAAACTTCCTGCAGCCCCTTTAATACACAATGCCACAATTCAAAGTGCACGACTTAGTTTTTGCTTTAGTTAAGCTACCCTGTAGATTGGATCAATATAAATCAGCTAGTAGAATATCTTGTCAATGAGAGAAACTTTCTCTCGATACCATGGAGTCTTTTACCTTCAGTATTGTGTAAGATATCCACAATCAATATAACAAATTGTATATTAGAATAAATCAAATATGAAATTAATTTCTTCTTTCTCTCTCTCTCTCATTTGCAATTGCATTTTGTGAAGTGAAAGTCAAAAGTAAACTTGCATGAAGTGATGAAGTCATTCACAGAGTCAAATTTATAACTTCTGTCAGTTTAAAATGTTCCACTCCAACTCTATCTTGCGAATATACCGACTCCAAACTCCGACTCCGACTTCCGACTCTCTTCAAAAATTACCGACTCCGACTCCCGACTCCGACGACCACCCTCTTGAGAGTTACCGACTCCGACTCCGACCCACCCTCTTCAAAATTACTAAGTTCTACTATCTTAATTCGAAGACTCCATCTCCGACTCCGACTCTGATTCCTCGTTGAACCGACTTGTGTGTGATATCTCTAATATTTTATATAAATTTGTATTTTCTTGCATTCAAATGTTTTGTATATTTGCCTATGTCTAACGGACATAATCAAATATGCTCCTATATTTGATGTTACACTTCTCATTGATTAACTTATTTTTAAATTTTGTTCACACTATTATTATATATTTTTGTAACTATAGTCTACATTCCAATGTTTGTATCTGTGCTTATATCTAAGAACATAACCATATATGCTTCATTAATACAATGTCCCTTGTGCTATACTTTTTGCTATTAATTTTAGTCATTTAAATGTCTTTATATGTTTACTCCCTGCGCGCATTGAATGTTCAAATATACCGTTTCCTATATTATGAATTGTTCATTTTATTTATTGTATTTATATACTTTACCACTCCTTTAGCATGGGAAGTAATACATCTTAAATTCAGAAGTTTCGTTAAAAATTAAAATTTATGTTCGATTATTGGACGAAGATTTGGTTAAGCAACAATTTTAATAAGTGCGAGCAAACATTATTTTACAAAGCGTTACCTTTGCTGCCTTACTGTGTAGCATCTCTCTTCACTTCTCTCCCACTCTCTTTCTCCATACTCAGTCGGGACCTCACCTACCAACTCTGCTTTCTCTAAGCAACGAAAAGGAAATCCGAAGTACAAAGCTAAAAGCTACCTTTCAGGCAAGCGGAGTAAAAACTTTCACGCGAATCAACCCAATAGCAGATACTCGCGACTCACATCTTCAATTTACAAAAGCTTTTCAAAAAGTAACGAATGACTTGATCATCATAACTATGATAAAAATGTCCTATGACTTGCTCATCAAAACTTATAAAATCAAAATGACCTATATCTCAATAAAGGCGGAGACTGCATGTTATTTATATTTTGGTCCAGTTTTTGCCTCAAACTGGAAAGAGCCACCAATACACAATCCACTTCTTAAATTTCAGTCAATTTTTCCAAATAAAGAGCAATAATCAAATGTTTTCTGACCTCTAAACGTCGGTTTTTTGGAATGTTTCCTGGTATGTAGTCATTCTTTGTTTTCAGTTTATGAAAAACCCATCTTCATTGTGACATTTTTTCGGACGCCCATCTATTACCTCGCCCTCAACCCAATTGTTTCTTTCTTCGAACGTTGCTATGAAGCCCTTCCAAAACTTAAAGAGCCTACTATGCAAAGATGGTGCCCATTTCTAGGATAATGTTATAATCTGGAATTAATTTTTTAAAACCAACCCCCTAGCTAACATTACCCCAACAACCTGTCGAAACTTCAAACTTTACTTGATATTGGTTTTAGGAAGAAACTAAACACACTTGACCTGTCATATTCTCTCTCTTAACCGTTGATCTGGGATGAAATTTCCAGACCATGTGTGTCCGGGGGGAAGAATCAGCATTTTTGTCTTATTTATTATTTATTGGTTATTTTATACTTTGGGGATTTTGTCTTGATCAAATATTTCAACAAAAAAAAAAAAATTATGTTTTGTTTCGAATACAAAAAGATTATCTAAGTATAAAAGTAATGAATCTCTACATTACGAACCGAAGTTCCGTTAAATTCTACCATAAATTCCAATATACATAGTCAGAAATATTTACTCGTAATTTCAATCCAGATGTTATAATTTTCGGACCATCGTGTGTGTGTGTGCAATGTACAAAATTTCACGCCAAAAAATAAAAACATATTTAAATTACTTTGATTTAGAAAAGTTTATTTCTTAAGTTCATTATTATATTTTTAATTATTATACGTGTTTAAATATTTTTTTGTAAGGAAAATGTCTAATATTTGTTTTTAAAATATTGCTGAGAATCACTTTATTCCTCGAAAACCGTCTTATGAATAGTGCATGAAATTTATTTTCATTATCTACAAAGGGGCATTATCAGGAAAATGCTCCGACAAAACTCTATCCTTTCTGACACCTACTGGTAAGTATACTATACTGTGATACCCTATTAATATATTATACATATTATATATATATATATTATATATATATATATATATATAATATATATATATATATTATATCATATATATATAATATATATATAATATATAACTATAATATATAGATATATATAATATAATATATATATATTATATATGTATATATATATCATATATATATATATATATATATAATATATATATATATCGTATATATAATATATATATATATATATATATTATATATATATATATATATATATATTATATATATTATATATATATAATATATGTAATAAAAATATATATATATATATATATATATATATACTATATATATATAATACTATATATAATATATATATACTATATATTAGATTAATATTATATAATATTATATATATTATAATATGATATATGGTAAAAATTATTAACGCCCACACCGAACGGGAGCTCGGATCAAAAAAAAAATTTCACAGGTTGCCTCTATGATACATAAAAAAAACTTTTTTTTCGAAAAAATGAAAAAAAAAATTGCATTAATCTCAAAAACTTACAACTAGCACAGCAAAAAGGGAATACATTTTTGGAATCCTGGGTAAAATTTTAGTAAGGAAAATGTAAAAAAAAAAAATTACTGTGTAATCAATTATACACTGTAATATATATACATGCTTCATTTATGTATTGGTAAAGTAATGGCCAACATTGCCATGGAGATCTTTTTCCATTATTTCTATATTACGTTATATCATGTTATGCGGCTCGTACGACAAATTTTGTAAAATGATGTTGTAATTCATGAGTCAAATGACAGGCCAATGAAAACTTTTTCAAGACTTACTTTTGAAACCTAAGTTTTGATTGGTAAAATTCCAATATATGATGAATACATAATAATTACTATATATTATTATTACTTATTTATTTATTATTATTATTATTATTATTATTATTATTATTATTATTATATATATTATTATTATTATATTAGTATTATTATTATTATTATTATTTATATTTTAAACTGTTATAAGGATACTTATTATTTATTATTAATGTAATTTTTTGCTATATTTTATATATATGTGTGATGGTATTGAAAATTAGCTTAATGATATTATATACATGTGAAGCTCATCAATGTATAAAGTATTTATGTTTCGAGTGTTTCAGAAGAAAATTGTGTTTCTTAGTGACGTGACAGTTTTCAATGGTAGCAGAAATGACAATTTACGTCTTGCATAAAGTTTTTAAACATTTTTGTTTTCTAAAATAACTAATTAAGTGGATGACAGTCATTTATAATTATATTTAGGGAATGGATTGGATGCGTTAAGGAGAAACTGGTTATATCGACGAAAAGATTGTATAAATAGTAAAAAATAATGAATTATTTGATATCTTTTTGCTTTCATTCGTTGTTAATCAAAGTGCTTTACAGTTGGTATGCGCTTGTCGCCTTGTCTGATCAATTTTATTAATTTTTAGTATGCATATTCTTGTATAGTGGAGTGTCTTATTTTATATTTTAAAGTATTGAAAACCAATTTTTAATTTAAAATGGTGTTTTAATTTTCAATGTGGAAATATCGTGCTTATTTATTGTAAAGCATAATGGTGTTTTATTCGGTGTGGCTTCCATATCATATTTCGTTCATTTTTCCTTTCAGTGATCCGCTATTATTAATAAGCAATTCGTCTGTGGAATGCGAATTGCCAAATTGCATTGTCGTCTGCTGGTTACCATAATTATCGACTAGCAGTAAGCGTATTTACTCATTGAAGTGATTCATTTTAAATATTGGTAAAGATTCTTTGTGGTAACAAATATAAAGTTTGTTTTAACGATCAATGAATTTGTTGTTGCGTTCATCGTCTTCCTGTGAATACGGTTTAATAAATGTATAGAATTAAGATTTGTTTATTACTAGTTGGCAACTCTTTGTTTTAAGACATCAGCTGTTATTTGAATTCAGCTGTTTTGCATTCATTGTGTCACACTGGAGCAAATCGATGTGTTAAGTAATTCTACAAACATTATTAATTACAAGTAAATAATCTATATCTTTTGTAAAGTCAACCTGTTTTTATATATTTTTTCTAGTATATTTTGCTTATTTATATATATCGTCACATCAATAATAATATATATTATATACGTATTAATATATATATATATATATAAATTATATATATTTATATATTATATATATTTATATGTTTGTATATTTTTATAGATCTTTATCGATACCCAATTTGTAAGGTAAAAGAATTTCAGTATAAAAATATATAGAAATGTATCAGTCAATATTTGATTAAATTTTTTTTAGAGCATAATATTTAATATTTGAATATATATATATATATACTAATATATATATATATATATAATAGATAATATATAGAATATATATATATATATATATATATATATATATATATATATATTATATATATATTATACTATAACTCGGTTAGTTAATATTTTGGTTCTATATTTGCGGTGCGCATGTAAACGGATATCTATGGACATCCGGATACATGTACATCGGGAAATTATAAACCTGTAATAGTTTTGAGTTATATATATATATATATATAATATATAATATATATAATTATACTAATATTAATATCATAATATATATATTATAATTATATAATATATATAATATTATAATATATTAATACTAAATATATATAGTATAAATAATAAACTGAAAATATAGTACTGAAGATTCTCATCCCATGTCCGAGTGCGCAGTAGCGAATACCCAGACCATTCGATACATGTCATGGACTTATAACGAACTCTAGTTTGTAAGACCAGTACATTTTTATTTATTTTTTTTAATTAAAACATATTTGCTTTAAAAAGTAAGTGGTATCTTGAGTATTTCCAAACGTGTTTTATTTTTCATTTATTCAATAATCCAATTAAGCTATTTTTTAATCTTAAAACCGTGTTTCGTGAATGAAAGATGATCACAAGATAAAGGGTTCATTCTCTGATAAGAAAATTATTGACTGAACTGTTTTCAATAAGACAAAGAACTCGGCCAAACCGTTTCCCACTTGAAGGGTCTCAATAATAAGGATAAGTTGGTGAGTTGTAAGTATTGAGTTGCACTGCAATATTGCACAGGCCGAAAGCTCACTTAACAGGAGGCCCGGATACTGTTACAATACAGGTTTGGGAATCTAATAAGGTGTTAGTTGGTTGGTTGTATTG
>JABUQX010001503.1:22500-55000 GCA_015478945.1 Trachelipus rathkii
ATTGAGAAGATATTGAGTTACCATATTTTAAAGTTTTTTTTACCTTATAAATGTTATGGGTACGCTTATTTTTTTTTGCAAATTAGGATATTTAGAATTTAATAATTAATTATTTTATCCAGAAATGTGCATTTTAAGAACCAAGGTAAATGTTTATTTAAATTTTTTTTTAAATAAAAACGAGTGATTTATTAGAATCCGCACCCAAACAAGCAGCTCATGTGAAAGAAGACGCGTGCGATCGTCCGATGCACACATGAGCCGCTCACCTACACGACGCACCGGGAACTCCTTACCGACCCTCGTGTAGGCACGTACAGCCAGTGACAAGGCAGACCGGCCTGTCCCTAATCTGTAACTACCAACTTCCCCATCCGAACCACAGCCAAAACCCTGGTCACACGTCCTCGAGAAAAAAACCAAGATCATTCTTCACATTAAAGGTAAATGAGCATTAAATTTGCATTTGTGTTTTGTTGTTTTCCTAAGACCTAAGACTAAGCACTCGTCAAACCAATTTAAGAGTAGGCGTGCCGCGAAATTTTATATATTCTATACACACAACAAAGAGTGCTCCGACTCGGATCTATGAAAAGACAAACTCCTGCTTCTCATAGTTTTAACAACATAGACCATAGGGGTTAGTGTCACCCCAAAAACCCATTTTTGATGATTCATAGAATAAATTGTGTCAAATAATCTATGCGCTATCGAGCACAGATATTTTCACGCCAATATTATATACACATCGGATTGTTTATAACAGGATAGAAAATATTGTCATTTTAGTGTCTGCTTATATTGAGCACATTCGTGAGTGCAGGAGGACTATGATTCCTTATACCTATACTTTTAACTTACTATAGCCGATTTATTATAGAATTTCAATGTATATCTGCTTACATTTTTTCAATTAATATGTTATTTGGAGGTTATATCTATTGTCACAACCCAGAGAAACCAATTTATGCAAGCTTATAATAAACATTTTATATTTAAAGGACCTAATTATATATATTTATTTACCACAATATATATATTATAATATATTATATATATATATATATATTATATATATATATATAATATATTAAAATATATATATTATATATATATATTTTAATATATATATATATATATATAATATATATATATATATATAATATATAGAAATAAATATATATAGTATGAGTATATATAATTTACAATTAGGTTAGGTATAATATATATATATATATATATATATCTATATCTATCTATCTATATCTATCTATCTTAATCTATCTAATCTATACGATAATCTATATTCTGATATTTTCTTGTAATATCAGTCCATTAGTCGTTATCTAGTCTATTCTCGTTCTACTTCGCATCTATCTATTATAATTTCTATCTATAATCTATCTACTATATAATTATAAATCTATATTATACGTTGTATTATATTTGTATACAATTCTATAAATCTATCTATCGGAACATCAATATCCATACTGAAGTATCTATCTATCTTCTATCGATCTATATCTATACTAATACCACCACCCCAATCTATCTATCTATCTATCATATCATATCTATGCATATCTATCTATCTATCTATCTATCTATCCTATCTATCGAGTAGCCTCAAATATAGGTACGGAAAATAGAAAGTAAGAAGCATAATAATATGATTGAGTATACCTAACGTCCCCTGCCTAAACTTTTATAAACTAATAGGGAAATTAATATATAAATAAAGAATTATAATATATATATATATATTAGTAGATCTATAATATATAAAGTTAATTAGTATAACATATGATAAAATACGGAAAGATAATCGAGATCGCACGTGTCTATTCAGAAATACTGACCTATTTAAAGTAATGATGCAAGTAGAGATTGAAATTAGTATAAATTAGAACCTTATTAGAGAAATATTATATGAATAATAATTTTCTATTACTACCATAATAACGGAGGTAATATTAAAGTATAGTGATCCGAATTTAAATAAGTAACTGATCTTAAATTTATTTAATAATATAATTGTAATATTTATTACAGTATAAGTAAATGATATTTATATTATACTTTGAGTTACTCTGCCGACTCCTCCGTTGAGTGAGAAGTAAATGAAAGAATATGGGGTATAATCATGAGAGAAAATTGTTTGCTAAAATATAAGCAGAATCATAATTCAAATAAGCTTTATACCAAATTCCAAATATGAGATAGATAAATATAGATAGATAAATAAGTAATTATGTTTAAGAATTTTTGTAACTAATAAAATATGTAATATATATATATATCTAATTAATAATAATAATAAACTTATGATATAGTAAATAAGATATAGTAAAGTAATGGAAATATAAATATTATAAAATATAGAATAATATAATATATTAATATATAATATAAATATTAATAATAATATTAATAGTAATATATATAATATATAGAATGTATATAGAAATAATTTAAAACCATTAAAGATTTAATTAAACTAATGGATAATAAAAGTATATATATTAATAAATATTATATATATATATTAATATAAAGTTATATAATATATATAATATAGAAGAATATATATAATTATTAATTTAATTATAAAATAAATATAAGTAATATATATATATATTAAAAAGTATAAAAAATAATATATATATAGTATTAATATATATTAAATATAAGAATATTAAATAAATAGAGAAATATATCTTATTAATAGCTAAATAAGTATCAGTACTATTTATAAAATATAAATAAACTTATTAACAGTACCTATCCGTCTATTACCTAACCCCCATTAACAATGAGCCGGGAAGTAGGTATAAGCCTCAGTAACTCTGGAAGGTTCAGTCACTACTCACTACACCCGATTTATCTCTCGATACCTTGAAAATTTCCATAATATATAATAATATACATTAATAAATATTTAAAAATATAATATTATATATAAAATGAATATATAATAAATAATAATATATAATTATGAATTATAAATTTATAATAATATAATAATATTAATTATATTATGAAATAGTCAATGAGGTTGAAATCAAATACAAGAAAATCAAGTAATAGAAAGTTTTGGGAAGATAACGAAAACTTTGAATAAGAATATGGTTATACGAATAACATCAAAGAACGCGCCATTTTTAGTACTGTTTATATTCGGTTTATCAACTTGAACACACCCCAGGGACCTCAAAAAAAAAAAATGGCGAACATAATTTTTGTTTGTAAACTTTTTCCAACATGATAGTATTACCTCATACATGATATTGAAAAGGTAATAAACCGAATTTTGAAAAAATTATACGAAAAGTGAATCTCTATTCTGTTATTTGTAAGTTTTCCAAACTATCAAAAAAAGACATTTTGTTATATCATTTCATACTAATAAAGAATATTCCTAATCTTCCTCCTCTCGTTTAATGTTAAATCTTATATAAACAATCAAAGTAACTAAAAATTAACACCACCTACTAATTCACCCCTAAGTAATATCTTATTCCCCTATTCTATACAACTCTATAAGACTTTTTATTTACCACAACATATTCAGTGACGAATACATTAGTGAAAAGATGTATAAAGAAAATAAAATCGTGTTTAAGTCAGGTGATACTTTATAAAAAAAAATTGTTTACAATTAAAAAGGTTTAGAGATATCGGGTAAATATGTTGGAAGTTACCTAACTGGGGATGTTTGTGATATCGCCTCCAACCCGCTTTACTTACAAAAAGCAAACCAACCGGTTCTAGGGTAACAAATACTTTTTAAATTGCACAATGTAATCAATAAGTGCTTTAGAGCATTGGTTATAATTATTCAAATAAAACTACAAATACCAAAAATAATATAAAATATAAATATATAAGATAAATAAAAAAATAGAATATATATAATAGTAATAATATATATATATATATATATAGATAATAAATAGTATACATCTAACTTAATTATATAAAGAAGTAATATATAATTAAATTATAATATAATATATATAGTAGTAGTATTATAAGTATATATATATGATAAATAAAGTATATAGCTAAAAATATCGATATTTATAAAAATATCAATATATAAAGTAGAAATCACATCAAACCAGCACTAGTTATATCAAAAATTTGAGAAAATTCAATGCTATCATTTAAAATTGGATGGTTAGATTTTTTCAAAATGTTTGAAGGACCTAAGCGCAAATGATCCCCACTGTCAGCATAATGATACTCATTAAATACATTTTATAAGTTGGAACTTTATATTAAGGAAAATACGACAGTTTGATTTTAATAAAACCGATATAAAAAATTTAAAATAAGAGATATTATAACTCGGATTAAATCCAGCATATTAGTGTGAGAAGACAAAACTTATTTTTATTGTGATATCTCTGGATAATAAATTAAACCCGGAAGATATGTTAGTTATGATAAATGGATATGGATAAACCATCTATTGTTACTTTTAAAAAGTCTTTGAATGGAAAATCTGCGCTTTATTGATGTATTTTGTAATAGAGATCTGATGATCATATTAAAGATTTAAAGTACATAGCGAAACCAAAACCCAACACAAAGATTCATATATACATATTAGGGTATTAATCAGCCTATTCTTACGTCTAATCCTAGATTAAGCGAAGAATAGAAAAGCATGGATTAATTTTTGAAAGAACTTTTTTTTATAAAAATATTTTACTAATAGTAAGATATACGCTACGCCCTTACCAATATATATTATTATATTTGTATGTGACCAATATATATAATGATATATTATATATATAAATATGATATTATTATGCACAAACGAGTTCTTATATAAAATATAGATAAATTAAATTTTTAATAATTAAACTACGTATATATATATATATATTATCATATATAAGTATATCTATATCTATATATATCTAATAAATTTAACCTAGTATATAATATTATCTTTCAAATAAATACACAAACTTAGGAACCTAAAATATATTAATAATCAGAAATGTTTAAAATTTGAAAATATATATATATATAGTATAGTAGTAGTATATATTCAGAGAGAATATGATATTCTCAGTCAAAATTAAATATTATGTTAACCATTATATAATAAAATATTAAACTTATATAGTGATTACATGGAATACAATAGGAATTATGAATTACTTCCTATATTATTATGCCGTCTTTGTGCACTTACTATACCAGTACGTATGAGAAGGTGTTAATATTGTGATAAACTATAAAGAGTAATTATCTACGAAGCAAAATAATAAAAGTATATATATATATGGTCTCGTAGTTGAGGTTAATCTTGTCAAATATACTAATGACATATTAATCAATAGACGTATATTATAATTATAGTGAAATCTATAATATATGTTAACATGTTGCCTTATCCAACTCTCAGAAGTTCCCATACTTAATCTTATAGAAAAAATATAGTATATATATATATGCAGCCAAATATATAATCTTATTGTGATTTGCGTATGATAGTTATTCTCTCAAGTGGGGTTTTACACCTCAATGTAAGAATGATAAGTAAAATTACACCCGTAAAATTCTACTTATATGGAATTATAAATAGTACTTCACTATGAACATCTCTAGGTTAAGTGCATTCCGTGGCTGTGGCAATGTTTATTTAAAGCGATGGAGGAATTTAGCGTTTACCCTGCCGATTGTCATGCAATCGATGGGATGGCTTCGTCGAAACTTGAACATATTGGTGACTGTCACTATTTCTGAAAGGTGAACACAGGTACCAAAATTTTGATTAAAGCCTTCATCGACCATAAAAAGGATAATTTTTACGAAAGACATACCAGAGACAAAGTGATTTGATATGGATTTTCGAGAGGTTTTAAAGAGGGGATGAATATAAATATTCAGCAATGTTAGGGACATACTCATACTGTTTCTTAACTTAGAAAAAGAGGATCGGAAAATCATCCACATAAATAGAATTGAAGTTTCATGGTTAAAAGCAAGTAGAAATATATTATTTTGCCCCTCGAGTGCGTAATTAGGATTCATTGCAATAATCCGTGAAATTATACCAACTAACCTTATAAGGGAAATATAGTTGACGTAAGCGGCATGTTGGAGTAATGGCTTCAATCAGTCTTACGGCAAATGTGCTCCTTGAGATAACCCAGCTGTTATATATTGCGCAGCTGTTATATAAACTGAGGAGAAGTACGAAAATTATCTCCCTAAAATAATTAGATTTGAGGATAATAGTTATAGGAAGAAAATTGTAAGAGCTCTATGGTTGGGTGATCAACATAAGTTGTAAGCTCTGAAAGTCAGAAAAGTTAGATTATAAATTGTATTTTGTGGTGAATCTGATGTTTCACAACCTAATAGACGAAAAACGTTTAAAGATTAGCTTTTAAAAAACGATACTCCTGCTATCTTGCTAAATATATAAAGAGATCTCAGAATATTATAGTAGAGACTATAGTCGATATTCTTACAAATATCTGCTGGTTGATTTTAAGTAAAACTATGTGTAACACTATTATTGTTAGAAGATACCTATGAAATTTACCATGTAAGAAAAATTGGTCAAGATTATGGTGTTTGTCTATGGATCTGTCGTTGGTTTAATTGGAACCCATGTTGAGAAAATCGACAGTTATGTATTTATTTTTTTTGTAAAGGTTTTACACGGCAACGTTTATAAATCATTTGTATTCTGTCGCTTATATATATGCAGAAAAAGTGAAGTTGAGGTGGAGAAAGACGGGACTAACATTTAGTGGTCTCGTAATAGTGTCATGGCGTCCGTAAGCTGTTAGTAAAGGAACCTTTTATCATAATATTGTTTGTATCGATTTGTATTATTGATATATTTTTGTGATAAATAGTTATATAACGTATATGTTAGTGAAGTGTTTATTAAAAGCATTTTTTGACTTATATGCTGCTAACATGTTTTATCTGTTACTATATTTCGAGGAATTGTCTTCTAGGTTAGCTTGACGCACCACCATTTCATAAAAACATATTAAAAGTAAAATAACAAATATAAAAATTTTAATTAGTATTATAAAATTAAAAAAATTTTATTTATTAAATATGATATAAGGTTGTAGATAAGGTAGGTCACTACATATAATCAATATGTATAGAATAGTTAGTGTATGATACCGTACCCATACTAGACGAATCTTTAGGGTATTCATTTGCAATTATGTGTTTGACGTATGCTCAAAATCCTTTATGTTTAACATGGCAGCAAGTTATGAACTAAGTTCATTCATATATTAATTATATATATTATTATATATTATAAGCCTATAAGGGGTGCCAGTATATTAATTTTAACTGTTAAATAATATATATATAATTATAATTTATATATATATAATATTATATATTTTATTATAAATATATATTATAGTATATATAATATTATAAATTATATAATATTATATTATAATATTCTAAACCAAAACATTGAATTATCTAAATTTTATGAGTTGAAGTTGAATAGAATATATAGTATGGTATGAATTTATATTCAGCTATTATGAGTTATATTTATTATGAGTAGATAATAGATTTAATAGTTATATATAGGTGTAATTATACATAAAATAGTTAAATATTATTATATCATTAGTAATAAGTATAGCCTATGTATATGTAGCGAGGATTTATTATATTATAATATTGTAATGAATAATTACCCAAGAAGAAAATGGGTATATAGGTTATATAATATATTGTGGATGCAATCATGATCCTGCGTTGCCATTTAATGGATTTTTTTGCGTACGTCGATCTTGTAAAACATGCGAGAGCGCACAAGCTGCGTTCACTTTACACAAGGAGGACTTTTCCTATACTTCAGTTACATTATGTATATTATAAGTAGCGCTACACAACAAAGGTAGGACGTGGGAGAGATTGCCCAAAACAGTGAACACGTTAACTGTTTAGATTATTTGTGTACTTAGCTTTAACTGAACCCTTTGATAATAATAGTATTCTCCCATATCTATCAAATCATAGGTATGACCCACATGCAAGTTTAATGTCAATTTACCGAACAATACAAAAAGAAATATATTAGGCCTTAGTGAAATAACCCGAAAATCTCGCTTATTGGCTCGGCTTGAATTTAGAGCTTATATAAAATACAAAAATAAAACACAAATAAACTAAGCCTGAAAGTTATGTGGCTAACACGGTTAAATTAAACTAACAATTTTAATTTCGACACAAATATATAACAGTACAATATTTAACCCGGGTTATGTTTATTTATTATACAAATTCGGTTAAAAGTCATTCATACAAAAGGATTTAAAAAGATGCAATTACTTCCTTAATTTATAAACGTTCGTAATATTCATGACGAAAGAGATGATCTCTTACGGAGATGCCTCCCTACTCAGCTATTGAACAAAACTTCATCCGAATATTTACAAACGAGAGCCTGCCGTGATATGTACCTATTCGAGCCTTCCGGAATGACTATCCGTAGCACTAGCTTTTTAACCGGATCAGAGCATAGCCTAAGGTTTAACCATGGACCTTCAATAGTGACTTTTCATATAAAGCTGGTAGTTCCAAATTGATCGAGTATTATATTCATAAATCTACTTGCAGAGCAAAACAACATCCCGTGGCTCTTACTATCACAGCCCTGACTATTACTATTATTTGAACTCAAACCTTGCCGTTATCATGAGTATATACCCTACCACGAATATAATAAAATCTAACGATACCTAGAACCAATCCATATATAGATGAATTCAATTATCTTATAATATATAACAACGTCTTGGTTATATTATCATAGCTAATTAAAAAGCTATCCCTCACCCAAACTTTCTAACAAATCATAGATTCTCCAAACAAACTCCCGTAAATGATATTACCTTTAGATCCTCGAAGTAAAGTCCCCTAACACTTCGATTCTACCCTCTGAATATATAAAATACATTAAATACCAAACTTATAACATTAACTTAAGGCTACAAACTCATATGAAGAAGCCAAGAACTATAAGAAAAATGATTAGACCTAGAAACCCAATACAGTATATAGTTGTAATCCACGGCATTAATATAACGTGAGAAATAACAAGTAAATATTACAACAAAAGAATGACCGGCCGGTTGACCAAAATAATGGATATAATACTGTTTAATAATTAGTTTAGCAAAATAAAATTGAATAAGTATGACAATATCTACAAAAGTGAATACTATTAGACTGTAAGATAAAATAATACCAGAACAGTGAGATTAATAATATAAAAAGAATTTTAATAATTAACGACAAAACTGTACCTTAATTTCGGTTAAAAAATATAATACTAATAAAAATAATGAATATATAATAAAAAATAATAAATTAACATAAAATTTAAGGTTTTATCAATTTGGCTTAGTTAAAATATACTGTATGAAATAATGAGTCGAAATTAAATATATAACTGTTAGTTTTAGATACAATTTTACCAATAAACCTTGGCCGTGGGAATAGGGTTAATAAGTTATTTGAGTGTATAAGAATTAGAATCAATTTGGTTTATTTTTACAATAAAACAAGCTCAACAATGTTTTAGGAATGTAGAAGAACAGAGTGTTGCATAGGAAAGAACATTTTTAGTAGTCTGCTACATTTGGACAGGCAGGCCACTTAACCACTCCAAAATTTTAAAATAAGTAGAAATTTGCAGGCTACAAAAAAAATAAAACCAAAACATTATTTTCGTGGTCTCCAGCCCCTGCTAAATTGCCTAGGTTTCTTATCACCTTTTACCAGAATGCAAACCATAAAGCCTAACGACAGCACAAATTTCCATTCAACTGCAGGCCCAAAGGCAAATATTGCATCCTACAGAACAGCGTCGGCATCAGTTAAAGACAGCTAAATTTACAATTAGTAACATTAGATACATACACGTCAGCGCTGGATGGTGAATACGAAACACCTAGATGGCAGACTTAACGGATAAAAACCCCCTAAATTACATATTAAGGTTATAAAAGATAAACGAGTCTATTCTGACAGTTCTGATTATTAGGCAAGAACAGAAGATTGATTTTTATATAATAATAATTATAAAATAATTAAATAATAATTATAAAATTAGAGTGGAGATATAATATAGTATAATTAAATATATATGGAATAATATATAATATACAATAATAATTAATAATAGTTGAAAAAAAATAAAATATTAATTATAATATATTATATAAGAATTAATATTTGACACCCCTTTTTTTTACCACACATGTGAATTCCTTCAGGATAGCATCGTCCAACTGCTAAATCTCTTATATTATTTGTGACAAATATGTGCGCACCCACTCTAGTTCTCAAAAAAGGAAAATTAGTGAGTGCCATCTCACAACATCTATAAAAAGGTCTTCATTTTTACTCTTAATTTTGAGCGAATATTTGATATGTGTTTGATTAACTAATGGTACGAATACAATACACACACATTCGCATTTACATCATCACACCACATACGTGTATTTATACATTACTACTAATTCCTCCTATTTAAATACCCTATTTAGAATCTATTTCTGCCTTATAGATATTTATATCTAAGTATATGTTATATACAAAACGTTCTTTTTTTTTTCTTTAAATATGGAATATAATCTTTATGTTCAATTATAACAGCATTTCCGGATTCTTTTTATATTATCCAATCTGTCCTTCAATTAGGACAGTTGATCCTACACTGATGACCTTATAAAACCAAAATATAAGGAAGCAACGATCCAGGGGGATCCCAATAGGTATATCAAATTTACCAATATTCTATGAGTAATTCCTCGATAATCCAAACAATAATATACTCTCACTTAGTGCTCAATTAACCACGTTTTTATCTTCCGTTAATTATTCCACATTTGTGATTAATTTAATCTTAACATCCTCCTGATATAATTATTAGATACAACAATTAATACGTGCTATAAATAGTCGCGTCAATTTCTGAAACAGCCGCAGGAGTAAATCATAAACATCAGTATGTAAACACCTACTTTCAGATCTATAACCTATTCACAATCCATCAGACTTTTAGGAAAAGAATTCATAACATGACCAATTATTTGGGAAGAGAAGAATTAAGAATATATGTCCTTTTAAAAATGCTTATATATGGAAATTATCAGCTTGTAAATAGATCCTTTTGAACATATAACTCGGTGACAAATAAAGCAGTTTGCCTAGGTAACAAAATCACTTAAAAAGTTGGTATAATAAGAGTCAGGCTGAATTTCTCAATGATATCGCTTTTACAAACTCAGAAATTTAACATGACTATTTTACCAAGAAACGTTATCTTTTTTAATGAAACAATGAGTTACATATATTCCGATTAAATCATTGAGATTACTTTACTGCTTCGAAATAGAGTATTATAATATATATAAGTTATATAATACAAATATATTATTAATATGATTAGCCATGATAATAGTATCAATACTACAGACTCATTAGACAACATACTATTAATTTAATTATCAAATATTTCATCTTTTTGTTTCTGCTTTAAATTTGACCAACGGAAAATAAATTATTAAAACGTAATAAATAACTAACTAAATAAAAAAATAAAATAAGATAGTATTAAAAATAAAAACAAGAGATATAAGCTAAATATTAAACTTAACCTAGCTTTCACACCTAGACAGTCACCTTCTTACTCCTCATACGCCCTCCTTTTCATAACTTCCTAATAAAGTACGCCATTTTTGTAATCATTTCTTAGTGCCTACCTAACCGGAGATCTTGCATGGTCTCTGATGATACCTCATGTGTATATCCGCTAATGTCATTCAGAGAGCCGAGTGTTATTTCAATCTACCAAATTCCTTGTTAAGAGGTTCCTCCAATTTGTTCCTTCATAGATTACTTCTTACCTATTAGCTCCAATAGTGTTGTCTTGATTGAAACGAAGACCACTTCGACTAATATTCTCAACCTTATTAAAAAGGGCGATATATTTCTTCAACTTACTAAGATTCAACCTGCATGAATAGATCTGAAATTATATAAAAAGGAATAATATATTTAAATTACTTGTGACATGATTATTTACCTGTATTTAATCCTGCAATATCATAGGTACCCTGGAGCTTACATTATATTTACTATCACTAAGAACCTCCCCTCCTCTTCAGTATGCGTCTTGAAAAGTGGCAATATACTTTCAAAAACAATTATATTACCTATCCAACTTCCCTGTAACGTCATTAAGGAACCTTAACTTCTTTCGAAACTCTGTTAGATCAAATCCCGCATACAGAAGTTGCATTCCTCTGTGCCTGAATCCACCCAATAACCAATAGAATCACTAGTATCTATAGGAGATGGGATAGGTTCTGCCTCGTTTGTGTTTCCTTATCCTCTCCTAAATTGTTCGTTTGAGAATTGCCATATATTCCTATCATTAAATGCTTATGGTTACCTATGCGCTTCCCACAATAATATGTGATAACCATATGGCGACCCAAGTTTTTCAACGATTGCGCGATATTTCTGTCCTACCCCTTCTTTTCTTTTCCACTTTCTCGGGAACGCTACAAATCATAAATACCCTCGCTGTGCTCGCGTCATAATATCAATCCTCTAGTTCGTTTTATTTCAATCCATGGTTGATGCTGTGAATAACCTTCACCTTTCTTCAATTCTCAAAAAGATACTGCCTGAGGCCGGTTAATCTGGTGGCGGTCTGCCCGATACTTGTTTAATATATGTTGGCCTATATATCATATTAAACCACTCATAAGTTTTACTTGCGACCCATCAACCCAATCATATGTCATCCTTCCAGCCAGGCTATTGACTTCGACAGAATCCCCAAAAATAGGCCAAAACTGTACAATATCATTTCTACCTAGTTTTTCTCTAAGCGACCGAGCTGCCGCCGAAAATAATGAGTCTTCCTTATTCGAGACACTTTATATACTACACGAGCATATAATGGAGCGCAGATTGGTCGAGAGGTCCTATCACTTTACAACAATATTCCAATTTTTGCAGTCTTGCCCCTCTCTCCCCCATAGAGAAATCTTGTCCCTCCACATACATCCCTTTCTATCTATATGTGTGGGTTAATGCCTTTTACGGCATGTTTCATTCCATAAGTTCTGAGGATGTATTATGTTAGCTTATTATTAGATATAACCACCCTGGCGTAAGCAATCATCCCACTCCTGTCACTATTGTTCACTATGATTTCTGCAGATAACTCTTAGCAAACGTACGTTTTTGTGCGCCTCTACTGCCCCGTTTGATAGAAGTCATGAGACCTGTATATTAATAAGCCATCGACTGAATTATCATGAAGTACTATAAAGTATGTACCTTTATGAGCATGTCCCTAAACTCATGTTACTTTAGTAAATTTACCACCCATAATATCTGATTAAATACCTTGAATGGTGGTGCATTATTCAAGAATGTTGCGTAACATCTGATCTTCAATCTATAGCTCCCGCTGACACTTTCTGGCTGAATTTCCTTTACGTATGTGTATTCTAGATATCATGAGAACCCAATGCATTGATACCATGGTCCACAAGCCATCATAAATGACAAGCAACCACATTATCAACTCTCCTTGTTATTTGGCAATGCCATATCACATCAATTGTACTGAACTTGAAAGATTAGCAACAATGTATTTCCAAACTGGTGCGGAATATTACCTTATGATCACCTTATTTAAATCTAGACAAGTGATACATGTATCCTTGACACATACTCATACCAATGGATAAATATAGTACTGACCTTTGGATGCCTAACATACCTTGCCCACATCAAGTCCTGTTAGTTTCCTTGTCCTATGAATGTGCCCAATGTTTCGCTTGAATTATCTAACACAAAAAGTATATCAATGCTTTACCATTTTTATTAAATAATACCATTCCACCGCCACACAACTTCCATTCATTCGTTTTTAATACTAAGACAGTCCGCTTCTGACTCAATTTATTAATTATCACTCTTATTTGAAAATCTAATAAATTCCATGAAAGACACGATCCGCTAGAAATTGCCTCCTCTTTCTTAAAACCTCTTCTTAACCCAGATCTATTAATCACCTGAGATGTTTTTATCCATGTAATACAGAATTATCGTTCAGAATTTGCATGAATTGCAGCAATCCACGCGCAATAACAATATCACACGCATAAATATTGAGCTCACTATAATATACCAGCGAACTACCAATGAAAAGTAACCTGATGCATACATAATCTTTGTTACTCATATAGTCAATCCCATGTTGCGAATATGAATGCCTATCTCCAACTCCCAGAAATCGCTTCTGATATCAATCCACCAATTTTTGTAAAGTATTGCAACTCCCAATCCCTAAAAGGAATATACATGCCGGAATGAACCCATCCTTAACCGAACATAACCACCACTATGCATGAACTACATGCCATTCCTGCTAGCGTGTATCTATACCTGATAAGCCTAACTGCCTTGGTTGCAGTTCAACCAATTGTATAAGGTGGTGTTATTCCAAGTTAATAGTAGAGGTACCGAACATTAAACGACTAACACAATTACCGTTCGATGAATAGGATCAGGTACCAAAATAGTGATGAAACTAAACTCATCATAAGACTAAGCGCGACAGCTTACTATCTGAACTTTAGTAATACAGCTTCATACACTAGCTAGTATGATCTCTATCACATGAGTTACTATAGAGAAAAGCTTAGACAACCATATAAGTGAATGGATCAACCTACCATTAGAGGAAATAGTGTGTAGCTTACCAAGCAAACTACCTGATAACTTCTGTGCCGCATACAAGCGTTGTATTAACCTTAGAAGCTAAAGTGTCTCTCTTCTCTTTCATTTAAGTAAAGATAGAATTTACCCCTTCATAGAGTCCGCGGCTTCTCGGTAGATTTTCTACATAAGTTATTCTGCTCACTCCATTCAACTCGATCCGATGAATCCTTCATGTACTGTCTCTATCCCATTAGTATTATCCTCTTACTTCGCTTCCTAGATTCGTACTATCGTATACGTAAGTCGAGTCCTATTTAAATCTGAACCCTACCAAATCTCTTAATGCGATTAAGAAGATGAGTGAGTGAGTACCACCTACATAGTAGTCCTATATATTGAGAATCAATCGCTAGAATTATATGAATGCTTTTTTTAAATATCTTCATCGCTGTTCATGAACTTTAGGTCCAATTACCCATAATATAACAACTGTGAACAACAGATCACCTGACATGCAACCCAGATTCTTCAAGTTGAACTACATCGCTAGCTAAGCCCAGAATAATAACTCTGGATTAGTTCCTCCTGAAAATATAAACTAGGATGCGTATATTTACTAATATTTGAGTGATTATGGACCGTTAGATATTATACTAACCCATTAACTTCATTCCCTAGATGTTATATCAAAATCTAGATTAAGTATAGCGTAATTTTCCTTAATCTTAGTAAGTCATAATACTCTTAGATATATAACTTAATCAACACTTTATAAAAACTTACCTGTTAATGCACTCAACTCTAATATACAAGTAAATCCAGCACCTTATACCCTAGTACTATAAAATAAGGTAACCACCTAACTTAATTACCTATCTAAACCTCTTGTCCATAATTAAGAGTCAAATCTTAAGAATTTCAAATGAACATACTATCAGTGAGTTTAATCTTCACTCTATGTTCCTTATAAGTAATCCAAGCGGTAACGCTAATATGTTATTAAAAATCAGACAAAGAAATAGTTTTCTAATTCACCTCTATGGATAAATAATTATGATGAATTTGATAATAGACCCTTCTATCTCGCTTTAAAGCAATCTGATCCAAGAAACACGAAGAGCCAAATTCTATCAGTAGCAACTAACTTCGAGTTGTGAGGGACACAGTAGTGGACGGATGAGCTTGTAAGTATTAAACCAGAGAACCCTGATCCCAAACAAAAACAGCGACGGAATAACTAAACTTAGGATTTCCCCTAACGCTTATGAATGACACAAACAATTCCCTCTCTCATGGAGTGGATTACGCTACGTATTCACATCCAGCATCTGAATGAATGATAGAGTGTAATCCAGTATCAATATACTTAATTTGTATGACCTATTGACCCCTAAAGATTGGAATAACATTGAACACAGTTATAGAAAAGGCGGCGTAAAGCAACACTACAACTACCAAATCACAACTGCGACTACTATACAACTTCTATATAAACTTTAGTGACACCTTCAAGAAAATCCAGCGCCCAAAATGAACTAGCTTTGACAGAGATCTGTTGCAGCCAGTCTCCTTCCAAGTCTTCAAATATGCACTATAACCTTCTTCTCTACAATTCGATGCTGCCCAATCCTTTCGTCCCTCCGTCAGAGCCACTAAGGGTGCTTCCGATACTCGAACTGAAACATTATTATAAAATAAGAAGCATTGAGCGCTGGTAAGAAATCCATTTCTTAAGTATACCGCGATATCTGCCGTATGACTATGCCTTGAGTCTTAAGTCCACTTTTGCCGCCTAAAACCGAATTAAATTTTGTACTGGATAATTGGGGCCCAGTGAAGTGTATGTAGAATGAGAATTATATGTAATACATTAAAAGCTAATAAGATTGAGAGGTATGAAGGATTTTTTAGACATTTAAGGAATAATCAAAACAGACAGAAATTTATATCAATAAACCCAAGGCTCTCTCTATGGAGATTACTAAAATCCATTCCATTCTATAGATGAAAAGCTCCCAATTCCGAGTACATTCACTGAGGGAACATGTCCTAAAAACTGTAAATTTGCCGATTTTGAACCCAAAATGCCACCTCCAGAGTTAATGTCCTAGACATGCTTCGCAGACCGTGTAAGGACCTGTTCGATACCCTATAGAACTAGAGGTGTATGATATACGTTTTAAAATCCAGTTATGATATCAATGTATTACACAATTTTCATTCGTCATATAACTCACATATATACGGACCAACTTGTCTCGGCCTAATATTCTTGATAATTATCCTCTGCATTCATCCCGCTTAAGCTGCCTGAGCTGTCTCAATATTTAGCCCAGAAAACTTAACCTTTTGAGATCTGTAGTGCACAATATACACGGTAGAAAACTGCCAGTACCAAAGTCCGTTACGGATCCTACTTGACATAAATTTTCATCTGAATAAAATATCCTATTAAGTGATCTCAAATGCCATATCCCCAGAAAATAAACAGTCTCACACCCATGACACAGAGTTAAGATGTTCTTGAGAGAAATGTCTTGCCATATGAGACCGTATCTAGCCTTCTGTACTTTTGTTTGATGCGGGGAGTGAATGACAAATAATCTCAATGCATTAGACGCCGTGTGCCGATCCTTCCTTCCTAACAGAGGGAGATACACTGGTAGCTCCTGTCTGCGCACGCCTCATGAGCTCGCAACAATATCCTATTGAGACTACAGAATTCTATGAAGAAACGAGCTATTTTCATCTAAATCATACGCTGTATCATTTGTCATTATCGTTACAAGAGTCTTCATGCCCTTTAGGACTTAAGTGATTCTCTCTGCGGTCGAGTGAATCGAGTAACCGAATCCATTAGTAGGGGATCATCACGTTGCTGTAAAATCTGAGGCCCAATTCGATTCCGTAAAATACACCTTTTTGCCTGCATGAGATATGAGAGTAACATTCCTCACTTCATTTTTCGTTACTTTCTTGTGAAGAGTTAAATTCCTCCGAAACATAGTGATTTCTTTGTCTCTTCTAATTTTCCTTTGTCCTATTCCGTCTTAATGGTTCCTGATCTCTGCACATGAAATATCCATGGAATTCTGTGTGCATACTATGGTTACGGTTTTATATCTGCATATAACACGTCGTATTTGTATCCTATGTATCTTCTAGCGTAGTCTCCCATGGAACTCATACCTAACAAGAAATTTATTAGAGGGCGTACTCCTATATCATTTATACTTACACTCCAATTTTATATTACCTTACCGAGTTAAGTTTCGCGAAAACTAATACTCAGGTAGCTTTTCCTTGATCGCTTTTGCTTATCGCATTTATCTATAACCAACTCCCTGTCACTAATTGGAATCGTTTATTAGAAACCCTCTCGCAATCGCTTGGTATCTACGTGAAATTCCTCCAGTGCCTCCGGAGCGCAATCCTAGTCTCTCCGTCTTCTAAAAGAGTAAGCGTTTCATATTCATAATATCTATCCATTTCTCTGGTGCCCATAATCTGCCGATTGAAGTCCTCCAACAGCCCCTTCAGTTGTACACAATATACTTATTTCTAAATGTGTACTTTCGATTCTGTAGAGCATTACTATCTTGCAAAGTGCCTAAGAACAGTTATCATAATGAAGGACGTATCCAATTCACACAGAGAGCCGTCTTTAATCCTCAAAAAATCTGCTTCTTCCCCATTATAATAGAATGAATGTACCACCTTACCACTATACTATGAGTCGAGAAGAGTACACATCTCTCTCACATACACATCATAATCATATAATATTTCAGAATCAAAAATACAGCATTCTCACTATGCGATGTTGCGCAATCGTCAGCCTTCATTTCGAGTCTAATTGAAACAATACAATCAAATCTGCCGCATATCCACCATAATCGCGTGCTGTCTTCCACCATTGACAGACTTCTTTAGAGACGCTAAAGACAGGTATGTGGGATTGCCAGCAAAACCATGATCAGAGGTCACCTACTCACCGGTAGAACAGCTCGTAATACCTTTGTCATTCAACGAACTTCAGTATTCTATGTTCAGATCACAATTTCATGAAATCTTGTTACCCTGCCTTGAGTGTATGCAAATATAGAGTTAACCTGAAATTCAACATAGCTGCATTTCTAATAATTTAATTTTATAACTAAAAATTAAAAGATTCTATAGCAAAGGATAAATAATATTGAACTGACATTGCCAATATGAGACCCCTTACCAGTTCACTGTGGAGCTACACAACTTTAAGAATTGTTTGATGACAGGATCACATGATTGTCATCAGTGTCCCAGGAAACAGTAGCCTAAGCTAAAATGCGATACGATATATGCCATAATGTAGTGTTTACTGCCGCTTGTTTCGTACTTCCTTGGGTAATCGTTGTGGTAAGGCATCCTTAACTTCCTGAGGTTTCCTGCTTATGAACTCCTCGTCCTCTGCTTCTGGATCCAATACTGTATCAACTTGTATACTATACCCGGTCATGGGTTTCAAGGTTTTAAACAGTGGTTTACTTGGAGGTGTCGCTCCTGCTCGTTCCCGGGGTCGGCGGAGCTACCTCGTTTTTAGTATATCTGTTATCATCCCTTATAATTTCTCTCATTGGTTATTCTGTTCCTGAATGTGAAGATAAAAGTTCCCCTTACTCAATTGAAAACCATATCCGCTGTTGCTCATGACTAGAGAAGCATTTCTTCAAAATGGGTTTCCTTCTCATTCTGCCTTGCGCACCCACATATAATCCTGTTGATATCTATTGTGTCTTCAATCTGAAATATAACCTCATGTTCTTTTCCTCCTGATACCCTCTTCTGGATATCGAACCAATTCCCCAGTCCATGTTCATTACTCCCACATACCTAAAGCTCACACCACCCATTATATTTCGACATTCTCTTTTAAAATGTCCTACCCTGTTGCACCAGTTAACATCTTTTTCCTCATATCATATCTTCCATATTTTGCCTGTGTATCCCTGTTAATGTTGTTCTGCTGATACACTGGCTTTCCATAGCGCACTTTTTCTGCGTATGTCCCTTTGTGTTTTGTTCTCCATTTTATGTGGCCCAATCATTCGTATCCCTTCATCCCTTGAATCCTCCTTCATCAATCACATTCAGGTCATCCTCTACCTAAGCGGCACAATTCAGTACATCTTTCCAACTTACTTCCCATCCTTATTTTGAATTTCCTTATTCTAAATCTCCTTGCCATCTTTTTCGAGAGACAATTCAAAAATTGTTTCTTTAGTATATTTGAGAGTTTGCTGCCTAATCTTCCTACTTTAGTGGCTGCCCTCTAAAGGTTGCACCCTTATACGCAAAATTTCAGCCACTTTCATTTTTATCCGCCATTCTAACTCCAAAAATCTCATTGTAAATCTATCTGCTCGGTTTTTTTCTTTTTTTTCCTCCTTACACCAGCTTTTTAATCTAGCCACTATGGTGGAGTATATTTGACCTTAGCCCTTATATACTATAGTAGTCCTTATACGACCTTCTAAAAAGTCGAGTTCTACTCCCCAACGACTTTTGTCTTACCTACTATTGTTCCCATATATGCGTATCGATTTCATAATCTCTATTAAAAACGCCTCAACTTTGAACTTTTGCTTATCTTTCACTTTAAGGTTTCACAGCCTTTATTACTCCTCCTAAATGACTTCATCACCTCCACCATCTCACCGGCCAAAACGATAAATATCTTACTTCACTGCTTTAGTATGTTCCGACACCTGACTCTTCCAATCAACTAACTCGTCTGTCCATCTGTATCCTATCTGCAGCTTTACCACTTCACTCTCAAACCTTCTATTTCATCTTCCGCTCTAGAACTGATCCATCGAGGTAGTATTTTCTTTCCGCCCCTCCTTCTCCTTCTTATTCTTCCATTCTTTTGCCTTGCGCCTGTGTTCATTACGTAAGAAAATAAGTATTTGATGGAAATTCCAGACTCATTAATATATACTATAATATTTTCGAATCATAACACCTTATCTGCTTGTCATCCAGGAGCTGAACGCACTGAACGTCGAATCAGAGAATTATACACATTCCCTAGGCTATCTGCTTATATTTCATTTTTCTGTAAACAGTGTTTTTCCTGTATGGAGGTAACAGGTTCTATACCTCATCCAGTAGCCATCAATTCCTATCCTCTTCCCTTCTTACCTTTTTCTAGGGTTCATTTGGACACTATAGGTCCACTTCCAAAATGTACTGTCAACATCCTATTAACATCCAAATTTTCATCCTTTGCTAAGGCAACCTGGAACTTTTCCAAGAGCCCAATTGCACCCAGTTCCTCGGTAGGCTGCTTGGTTTCCTCCATATTAACTCTATCACCTTGCTCCTTATCTGAATTTCCCATTTTAATTAAATAAATCAAAGGAAAAAAATAAATAAATTATACGAGACCACACACTACAATAAACAATTTTTTTAATATACATAATATATATATATATATATATATATATATATATATATATATCTTATATTATATTATATATATATTATAATATATATATATATATATATAATATATATACATATATATATATATATATATATATATATATATACATATATACATACATTATATATATATATATATTAAAAAAAATACCCTTTATTTCTCCAAACGGAGTAAGAAAATACAAAAATTCTCCTTATGTTCTTCTATAAGTTCCTCTGGGACTCCTCCCTCGCTTCAATTGACCGCGAAAATTTCCAAAAAGAGAGAAATATTTGTTCCTCCTCCCTCTTCCTTACAATTGTCAGTAATCCTGGACAAAAGAAAAGAAAATCACGGCCAAAAATATATTCAAAAGAAAAAGACAAAAAAAAAAAAAGAACTTTATAAACTTCCTTAATATACAATTATAATCTGTTTAATAACAAAGAACCAACAAAACTTGTTATTAATTCCTACTGTTTTAAAAAAAAAAAAGTATACCTTCAATTTAAAAAAAAAAAAAAAAAAAAAAAAAAAAAAAAAAAAAAAAAAAAAAAAATTCTTTCAATTATGTCACCAAAAAAAACAATACCCTATATAATATATATAAAAAAAATTCTTCTCTTTAACCAAAACAGAACTGACAAAAGAATGTCTCTTACCTTTATTAATTTCCTTATTGTCCTCCTTTCGTTCACACCAGCGATTTGTCCTCTTGTAAATTTTATCTACGATGCCACCAGTGTGATGCAAATTTAGAATCCTGCGTTGCAATGGAATATTTATTCGTCTTAGACTGAGCGTCTTCCTTTTAAAATGCCGAGAGGACCCAAAGTTGCGTTCCTTTAACAGAGGACTTATTTCCTGTTACAGTGAAAAATAAGACAAAAGGGGATGTGAAAAGACACGAAAGTTGGTTTTCATTCTCAACATTTAATGAAATTATTATATATCAAATGATTATGTATTTTCCCAATATTATCGACCTAACCTACCTATGACATGGCTTTTTAAACTTAATTACCAAATAAACCAAATCATAACCTAAGCGAAATACCATGTTATAGAAAGTTGCTTCGACACAAATATATACAGTACAATATAACCCCGGGTTATGTTTATTTATTTACAAATTCGGTTAAAACTACTATTTACAAAAAGGTAAAAGAGCAATACTTCCTTTATAAACCGTCGTTATTCAGACGAATGATCCTTCGGAAGATTGACTCCCTACTCCTTTGAACCAAACATGATCCAATTATATAAACGGCCTTGTGTGACCTTGATCAATCTTCCACGAATCGTAATCCCTCGTTTACGTCCCCAATGTTCTCTTTTCTAGCCTTGCAAAGTAGCTAACCTGTAAGCAATAACCTGGACCTTCAAAATTTAGGCTGGCAACTTAGTTGATCAATTAATTTCCACCACTTGGCAACATTAATATCCAGCTCAGTGTGACCTTATTAGACTCTCAACTCGTGCTGTCATAGAATCGCCATATTATCGAAAACCAATTTCTAAGTTTGGTCCTTAAACTCAAACTTTGACTCTGTGGAATATCACCGGTCTGATCCTGGCCCCACACTCGTCTCCCTGAAAATCATAATAAAACCAGACTCAGTACTTATTGGCTCTACTAATCTATGTGATACAAAATTATACATAGATTCTGAAATAAACGCCAACAGTTATTCCGAGCGCTATCGGAATAACAATTAATAGCCGTTAGAAATTACAAAAAATAAATAATAATAATAATAAAATAATAATAATTTAATCTTAAACGAGAATTAATAATAAATAATAGATTATAATAAATATAAGAATAGATTAATAGAAATTAATTAATAGATAATATAATGAAATAACTAAATAATTTATAATAATAATCCCCCCCACGTAATGCACACATAATCCGATACCATAGAATAATATTTATAAAAAGCTAGCGAATCAAGAACGTTTATAAACCACGCACTCGATTCAGTAACTATAATCATTAAGCGCGACACTAAACTCCGCAAACCCCCATAGGTTTTTTTTTTACAAATGATTTTGGGTCTAAATAATTTCAAAATTAATCCGAGCCTAAGAGTATAATAAAATAAAAATAGCAAAGAGGAATTAACTAATAATAAAATAATAAAAAATAAATAATAATAATAATAATAAATGACATTAACAAAAAATAATAATTAATCATATTTTAATGAAATATAACTAATTAATAATAATTAATTTAATTAGCATAATTAGACAAAATAAATAATAATAACACTTAACTGATTGAATTAAGCCTATTAACCTTCATTTTTTCTGCCATACTAAAGTTTAATTCTCTGGCTCTTTTATTTCTATCTTCTGAAGTTAAATACTTATTTTTTTATTCAGAACAATCATAATTTCGTTGCGGAAAAAGTAATTTTTATGATTGTCTTCGGACCTTACTCAATCTTAAAAGTCCTCTATATACCTTTATATATGTGTTATTAAACTAGTACGAATCAATACACACACACCATAACACACACAACAACATACTTTATTATCAATACACAATTCCTCCTTATTGAAACTCTTCAGGTAAAAGTAATTAAAGCTATGTAATTTTCCTATATAACTACACGGTTTCGCATTAGTACTTTATTATATCAATCTACTTAATACAGTTTTTTCACTGTATCCTTTTAAACCAAAAGAAACCCATTATATCATAATTTACAATATATCATTAAGGTAATTCCTCGTATCTCTAACAATATTCCCTAGTTTACCCGTAATCTAATTTCCATACTATTTATTACATTAAACACATATAAATAATATTTATATAACAAACTTTGCTCAGCATTATGCAATTATTATAAACCATTAATAAAAATATTCCTACATTCAGATCATTAAACCTTATCATCTAACCTATTCGCCTGTATATATATTTACTTATATATATAATAATATATAACAATATCCAATTATTTATGTATAGTATAGATTTGTCTTATTAAAAAAAAGCTATGTCAAATTTACAGCTTGTAACTAGATCCTTTGAGGAAACTTATAGATTAATAAAAGCCTTTATAGATTAAAATCAATCCTTATAAAGTTGGTTAATATCAACCGATGCATATGATCTCTTACAAACTCAGATATTTACTGTTACCGTAACTTCTTATTATAGAGAACAAATGAGTTCTTCCTTTAGACCTGTAAAATAACTTTCTGCATTCGTAAAAAAATAGAAGTGAGTTTATCAAAATAGATAGCCAATGATCACCAGACTCAGACAAATATATTAATATATATATATAGTATATATATTAATATATATATATATATATATAAATATATATATATATATATATATTATAATATAATAATATTTAATAATTAATATATAGATATATATATTAATATAATAAATATATATATATATACATATATATAATATTATTAAAATATATATTATATATAATATATATATATATTATAATATATATATGTATATATATATATAATGAGTATATAATACTATATATATATATATATATATATATAATATATCTATTTATATATATACTATATAATATATATATATATATATTAATATAATATATATATAATATTATAGAATTATATATATATACCTTATATTATTATAATATATATAATATATATATATATATATTAAATTAATTATAATATATAATAATATATATAATATATATATTAATTAAATATTATATATTAAATATATTAATAATAATATATTAATATATATATTATAATATAAATATATATATTATTATATATATATATATATATTATATAATATATATAATTTATATATATTTTTATTATATATATATATATATAATATATATATATATATATATATAATATATATAATATATTATATATATAATTATATTTAATATATATATATTATATTTATATTTACACTAATTATAATATTATATATATTAATATATATAATATATATATTATAATATGATATATTAATATATATATATATATAATATATAATATATTAATATATATATAATTAGTAATTATATAATAATATATATGTATATATATATAATAATTAATATATTAATATAATATATATATATACTATATATATATATATATCATATGATATATTATATATATATATATTATATATTATATATTAATAATTAAATATATATATAATATATATATTACATAATAATTATATTATTTCTTTAATAAATAATAAGTATATTTTATTATGTACATAATATATTATATTTTATATAATATATATACTATAATATATAATATTTATGTAAATTATTTTGCAGAAAAAACCATATATATATATTATATATATATGAAATATTATATATATATAATAATAGATATAATATATATATTGTATGGTTTCCTTTTAATTAAAGGCTGAGAATGTGCAAAGATATCAGAAACAGAGTTTAAGTTTCCAACCTATAAACATGGGAAAACAAAAGACTTTATTAAAGAAATTTACGATTATGCAAGAAAGTTTCAAAGTTTTCACACTGACTATTGTGAGTGCAAATGATCTACTGTGTGTTAGTATATTCGGTGTGTAGCTGTATATACTTGTCCTGTAGAGGCTGTGTAAGGTATTTTGTTGAATCTTTCAGACGATTCTAATTAAATTATATATATATAAATAATATAAAATATATTAAATATAGGAAATATATATATATAATAATGTAATATATATATAATATATAAAATATATATTATAGATTATAGGTAGCCACTTAATATATAATATATATATATATATATATATATATATATATATATATTTATATATTTATTTGTATTATAGGGTAGAGCAGCTTGCCCGTGTTCACTGGAGTCGTTTATATCTCAACTTATCCAGCGGATGCGGATAGTAAAAATCAGTATCCGCGGATTGCGGATGCGGAGAGCCGGATAGTTAAGTTTAGAGTCTTAGCCACAAGTACTTCATATATATATGAATATATATATATTAGATATAAATGATATATATATATATAATAATATATATATTATATATATATATATATATATATATGGATTCATAGTTATATACACCTTATATATGAAAGGTAAATAGTTGTAGAATTAGTATCAACGAATATATATATAATATTAGCTTATATAAGGTGATACCCTATTTTTTTCATTATTTCCATTATAAGTATATATTATATTATTATATTAATATATATATTATATATATATATATATATATATATATATTAATATATTATATATATATATAATATATATATTATATATAAATTAATATATATAATTAATAATATTATATTATATTATATATATATATTATATATATATATATATATATATTATATATATATAATTAATATTATATTATAATATATATTATATATATTATAAAATATAATATATAATATATTATTTATAATTATATATATACTATATTATATATATATATATGATATTAAATATATATATATATAATATATATAATATATATATATATATATATATATATAATACTATATAATATATTAGTTATTTACTTTTAATATAATTTATAAATAATTATTATTTCTCCATTGTTGTTTACTAATTGCGTAGCCATTCTTGCACCAAAACTCATTGCCACCCCTAATTTCAATCTCTTTTCCCGCACCATCCACCCATTTGCGAAAAAGGTTATATATATATTATAATTATATTATTATATTAAAAATATATATTATATATATATATATAATTATATTTATATATATATAAATATAATATAATATATATAATTATATATATATATATATATATACATATATATATATTATAATACTTGAATATTAATAATTCAAAAATATTTTTCAAAAACACTAAAGCTCCTGAGCCCTTTTCAAGGGAGAGTTGCTGACTCATTTCTTTCGATAAATGAGATCAGCACCCCTGAAAGACGCCACTATCTACACCTGATTGAATTGGCGTGCTAAGTATTCCCTGCAGGGTTCTGCAAGAGTGGCAAACTTTTCACTTTATCACGCCCATCAAACAATGGATCTCTATCCCGATTCCGAGCGTTTCGTTTTGATATTCTCGATCAAATGATAGAGTGTCTTTTGACATCTCTGGAACAAGACCTCTCATCTGCTATATGCTATGACGCTCAGTAATGTAACCTCATGGTTCAGCAATGTGTTTCGTTACAAGATATTTATTTCGGCGTCTGTTTCTCTAATTTCTCTTTTTATTGGTTGGTGATATTTCTGCAATTTAGCACATTTCATCACATAGGAATATAACCATCATAAAAATATTCACCCCTGCTTGTACAGACACGCGTTCCCAAGGATAATTATATTTTTTGTATCTAATCCACTCCAGAAAAGTGATGCCCAATTGCACCATGAAGTAATCGTTTTTGAAGAATTTGAAAATCTATATCTATCCCAGCATGAGCTGTTTAATATCACATCTTTGAAATTCCAAAAATTTCTGAAGAGCAATATTGAGCACAGCTTTTCATCATTGCCCAACTAGAGGAATCCTGCTGACAAACAAGAATTTCTGAGCTAATTGTCTTAGTTATCTTCTTCAAACGGTTTAAAAAGAGTAATACAATTATCTAAAATCGCATTATCATCACCGGTCAGGCCTTTTGTCAGGCCTTTCCCCTTTGTGTTGTTCGAAGCATAAAGGCAGAAGGTTCATTGATTTCTCCCATCCTCTCAAGCATGAATAAACTACTATTTCAACAAGAGTGAACATCTTGCGTTATAGAAAGTTGAGGAACATTTAGCCTTATAATTCATAAATGAATACTTATGTCTAGCTTTCTTAAATCATGCGGATGCCGATAGAGAAAAATGATGCGGATATCCCCATATGCGGATGCGGATATCTGCTACGATATATAAATATAGTATATATATAGTATAAAAATATATGATAATTAATATAAAATATATATATATATATATATATATATATATACTATATATATATATATAGTATACTACATAAATTTTACTTATCTAATATATTAATATACGATAAATTTATAATTTTTAAGCAATTGCTCATATAATTCATTTTTCATAATATATATATATATAATAGTATATATTTATAATTCAATTATTGCTATATATAATATATATAATATATATATTGCATTTTTAAAGATATGTATATAATACTAAAGAATTATATATTAATATATATATATATATATACATATATATATAATATACATATAATTATATTTATACATAATTATATATAATATATAAAATTTAATATATAATATATATTAATATTAATAATATATTATATATATATATATATATATAATTAAATTATATATATTTATATATATATATATATATATAATATATAATAATATATTATATAATAATATATTTATATTTATATATATATATATATATATAATATATATATTAATTAATATAATATATATATTAATATATATATAATATATATAATAAAATATATATATAATATATATCTTATATAATATTAATATATATAGTAGATATATATAATATTTTTTTCTTTTTTATTTTTTATTTTTTTTTTTATTTTTTACTAATATAATATATATATATATATATATATATATATATATATATATATATAATATATATATATTCGCGGTATATATAAAGATATATTAGATATCTAATATAATATCGTATTCTATTGACCACAAACATGCAAACAGGTTTTCATAACACATACGAGTTCATACAGATTTATAAACTAGTAAACAACAATAGACAATTGTTTCCACCCTAAAATTTTGGGACTCTTGATAGAAGATATAAAGAGCAAATCTGCAATAAATAACTAAACCCTCCAACTCCCAAACCCAATGTCAGAAAATGTTGAATATTGAGTTAAAAACAGACATATATATTTACTATATATATATATGAACATTATAGATATTATCGATATATTATATATATAATAGTATATATATAATATATATATTATATATATATATATAAAAAATTCACACCTATAGATATATATATATAGAATATATAACATATTATTTATAACAGCTATTCTATACTACGTGTGAATACAAGTAACAAGGCATTATATAGTCCTATAAACTAATATTATAAATATATATATATATAGTATATATATTAGCCAATATATATAAATAATATATATATAATAAGTAATATATAAAATATTATATATGTATTTCAAATATATTATATATAATATATATTATAATATATATAATATATTTATAGTAAATATATAATATTACCATATTATATATACCTCAATATATAATATATATATATTAATATATATAATCATATATATATATATATAGATATATATATATTTATATATATATATATATTATATATAATATTATATATAAAGTAGTCTTATGTTTGTTGTACATATATTAATTATTTGTTAAATATTTTTTTTTGTTATAAGAATATAGATGAGGCTAAACGAGCTTATATATATACTACTAGGTAGTATAGGAACACATATATATATATATGAATATATATATATATATAATATATATATATACTATATATATAGTGTATAATAGTAGTATATAAAACGATATATAATATAATATACTTATATATATATATATATATATATAGATTACCTTACTCTACGTCTCTCCCCTCATTAGTATAGTAGTTACCGATAATATAAACCCTATAGTACTCTTATATTACCATCTCTTAATTACGTTTATATATAATCTTGAGTATTTATCCTATTTTAGATTAAAAATATATAATATAATAATTTAAATAAAATTATTAATATATATTATATATATATATAATATATATATATATAAATAAATATCAATTAATATATATATATAAATATAATATATATATATATAAATATATATAATATATAATATATATATATAATATATATATATAATTATATATTATATATATCTATATAATAATATATAATATAATATATATACATATACTATATAGTTACATATATATATATATATATAAATATAAAAATTATAATATTATTATATATATATATATACATATAACATTTAGTAACAATATATATAATATATTATATATTATAGTATTATATATATAATATATATATATATATATATATGATATAATATATATATACTTGTACCGTCATCTATAGTGCCTTGAAATATATAATTACTAGTTAGAATATAGTATATATATATATTATATATATAAAATATAATTACTATAATTATATACATTATATATCCGAGATGAATACAAGATTCGAGGAGAGGCGTAAGAAAACTAGAAATGGACTTTCCCTTTCGACTCTCGCGAAGTAAACAAAGTCTGTTGATCTTAGACAGCGTAACGAGAGTTTATGCCATCGATCACTATTGTTAAATTCAGACCAAATTTCTAACAGCAGTACTCAGAAATATCGCTTCTTCAAATTGCTGCCCCTATCAAAAGCAATAATAAAAAGCAAGGGTTTCGCTTTCAATGCCACGTCAATTAAAGGATTCTAAATATATGGAACGATGTAATATGGATGCTAAGAGGTTGGTATCTTATTAATTCCTATAAATTACTATTCAAATATAGGTTAGCAATATAATTAATTTAATAATAAATAATAATTTATATATATTATATAATGTAAAATAAAAAATATAGCAAAATTATAATTAATTATTATTATTGTATTAATTTAATATTATAATATTTATATTATAATTATTATTAATTATTATTATATTTATAATATTAATTATATTATTATTGATATTTATATAATATTATATTAAATTATATTATTATTATTATATTATTATTATTATTATTATGGAATTAATTATTATTATTTGTATTTAAACCAACATTAGATGTTTTGGTCTAGTTATTCCAAACTCTTATCTAACTTCTTACTTCTGTTCTATGTAGACCCAGCCTGTCCTAGGTGAAGTGAGGTTTTCTAGTTCTCTAACAAATACTTAGTATCAGTACTTATTAACTACAACTTTTTAACAATTTCCGAACTAATGATGGAGTCTGTGTCTATATAAACATCAATACTCCCGTAAGACGTTTCGAAAGCCTTGAGTCTCCTAACTTCAATTTTCTTGCTCAATGGTCTTTCTTCCTACTACTACTACTATACTTTAATATACTTATAACTTATAAAACTACTACTGCAGACCACCATCGACTTTGATTTCATATACTACTACTACTCCAATTATCTTGTGTTTCTGCTACTGATCTCCAAATGGAATAAATTTTCCGGCTCCTTTAAATAATCATACTACTTCTCACGAAACTGTTACTTCTTCTAATCCAACTACTGAGGTAATCTACTCAAGGGACCTCAACGTACACCACACTGAGTGGTTGGGCTCCTCTCATACTGATACAGGTGGGAAAGAAGCCCAAGACATTCGTATTGCACTTTAAACGCGCTTCTAGAATCAGGTTAATAAGGAATCTGCCACGAGCCATAGCCTAGATCGTCCCTAACCATTAAATATCTTGAACACTCTGTGATCGTAATGCGTGTGCCAGTATCACCTTCACGACCTACAAATACACAATTTTCCCTCTTCCACAATCGGCTATAACTCTGACCACAATTTAGTTTGGCTAATAATATATTTGGCATATAATTATAAAATTTTCTCTCCAGCAGCTCCACCTCTTTTCGATAGAGAAACAAGGGAGGCAGTGTCTCATATTAAATTTTAGAGAGTCAACGTTAAAGACTTGGGAGGGTCTCTCTCTCTCTCTCTCTCTCTCTCTCTCTCTCTCTCTCTCTCTCTCTCTCTCTCTTCTCTCTCTCTCTCTCCTCTCTCTCTCTCTCCACCTTCCTTCAACCCGCAGCCTATTACCTATTCCTTCCTTATTACATATACATATAATCTAATATAATAATCTATAGTTTAAAATTCTTTTTAAAACTGAAAAAAATTGCTTCAATTGACTACAAATTACATTCAGTTTGAAAAATATTTTAACTCACGTATCAATTTACCAAATCGACACGAGCTAAAATAGGAGGAGGCAGACTTGAAAAGTTTCTTCTAATGGGAGGAGACGTTAAGCATTATACTTGCAGAGCAACGTGAGAAAACGAGTAATATCAAAATAAGATACATCCAAACGGAAGAAAAAAAAAGTTGCC
>JABUQX010001503.1:60000-61706 GCA_015478945.1 Trachelipus rathkii
GAAAATTTATTCCAAGGACAAATCCATAACTAATGCATATACAAAAAAAAATTACCAAAATAAAAAATTATGTACAAACCCGACTACATATGGCCTGAAAATTTCATCCTGATCAGAAATTTATTTTCGTTATTTTTCATTTTCAAAACCAAATAAAACAGGGTTTGAAATTCTAACATTGCTGGGATTTGGGGGCAAAAATAAATATTTCATTTTATACATTCTTTAGGCAACAGACCCGTTTTTAGTCATTTTGAAAAAAAAATGTATAGGAGGCGAGTCGAAAATGTCAAAAACACAGTTTCAAATAAATGAAATTTCAAAAGAAATTGCTACAGGCACAGAAAATACCCGAAAACGACATTTTAAAAGTCAGAAAAGCTGCGGTTTGCAATTTTAATAGTTGTAGTGATTAAAACAAACAATATTATATAACTGAAAATTAAGGATAAATTATCCCATTTCAATTTGAGGAGAACAATAAACTGGACCAGCCAGGAGTAAAAACCAATGCCTCCCCTTTCAGGGAAATAGTTTTCACTATAAACGTATCAATTAGATATAAATCATGAGTCCAAAATTGATTTGCACATGCATTTCAAATAAACTTTCTAGGTCAACTAGTAACATACTTTTCTATCTCTCTGATTTATGTTCCTCTGACCTTAGCCACTATGGGGAATCCTGTCTGTGGCGTTAGACCTATCGATAGCTTTCGTTTCAAGATGATCATAAAGTATATCAGGCGGCACTTTTCTGCTAAGCCTCCCATACTTATGGCTTATGAGGGCCTACTTCTCTTTATAAGTATAATAAGTATACACTATTTATTTTGTCTTTTGTCTTTATTCATAGTTATTTCTATATATCTATTTTATTTTATATAACCTAAGAAGGTATGAATAAAATTGAGTAGTATGAAAAATGGCTAATATCTCCTTCAAACTATGATTTTGTAACCAGGATAATGATATTTCACAAATTTATCAATTTCGATATAAAAAAAATTTTTTTTTAATATAATCATTCTCGGTTACACTTGAACAGCTACTAAAAGACTGATCAGCTAATCAACTAGCTATATTGATACTTTAGCTTACGTTATTATCGCTATTGCCTCCCGTTACATATACACTTTTAACTGGCGCCCGAACAGGGACCTCGTGTTCCTGTTGCCAGTAGAGCGCCTGATTGTGAAATCATTCACCTGAATCTTCACAGCGATTTTACACTATTTTGTTTTAATTTTGACTGGATCGATTCAATAGAAGATTCATACTTCTATTTCCATTCTTTGTTCTATTATTTTTCTTGCTTTTTTATACACATAACACGTAAAATATGGCTCAAGCTCCTTCCTCGACTTCTGTTAGACCAAAAAGGTCTGATAAATCATAGGAAACCGATACAATTATGATAAATTCACAAAGCAATCAGATGGTCTTGCAACATCCAAAGCCCCAGCACTAGTATCCTATATGCGAGAACAGTATGTGTTGAAAAGACGTAATTCTGATCCTGGCATGTACGCAAAGGGAGATGATATATATGATGATGATGATGCACAGATACAGGTGGGTAGAGATGAAGCCTTGCCTTTTGCTGCTGTAACTGATTTGAAAGACTGGCTAATGAAAGATAGACAAGTATTAAATGATAAGCTTGTTAAAGCCAACCTAATAGGAAAAGATGCTGTTGATCAGGTA
>JABUQX010001504.1:12500-17500 GCA_015478945.1 Trachelipus rathkii
TAAAAAGTTTCCCATTGGTGCAAAAATGAGATTGTCAAAGTTTTAGCTCGATCGGTTAACATTAAGATCTGCCTCACCAGCCACAAAGTATTAAAAAACAGGTATTTTTCTAAAAAAAAAAAAAATTGGGGGTTTTCCCTTTATAAAATTAAAACGATTTTTTTTTTTTTTAATTTTTGTAGAGAATGTTTTTGGCTTCAATTTTCACTCCGACAACTTGCTTGACAAACTTACAAATCGGAGGATAATTGGCTTTTCGAGGACCGGTGCTGCTTCGGACCTGGAAAATCGACTATTTTCAAACAAAAATTTGAAAATTCACCTTAGTAGATAATTAGTTCTTTTCTTAATGTTTTTCTACTATTTTTGAGTTATTTATCATCAAAGAGTTCAAGTAAGACAATTTTTAAAAAATAGATTTTAAACCAGGTAGGTGAAAATAAAAATTGGGATAAAGGGGGGGGGGAGAACCGGAGAAGAAAGAAAATATTGACATATTTATTAAAGATGATCAAACAATATTGAGTTTAAAACAATGAACTTAATTACTATCAAAACAATCTTCAGAAATTGCAAGAAGTAACATCAGTATAGGTTTTATGTTTAAATTAAATATTAATTTTAAATTAATAATAATATATTAATTAATAATAATAGGTAGGTAGGTCGAATTACTAGGTAGATTGTCAGATTGAGTCAATAGAATCAAGTAGGAGGTAGAGGTTTTGAGAGGGTAGATTTCAATGTGTCTGGGAATAATTTTCTACATTCAGTAACTAATTGCAAGACACACTGCTTTTGCTCTTAATCTTTTGTTATGCTCGCATTGGAGTCTTGCATTAATTTGACACTTCTTTCGGCTGTGTCGTTTATAATCCTAAAATATTTGACAATTTCCTGTCCTTTCAAGAAATTCAGATCTTCATTCCAAACATCAGCATCGGAATGTAAGAAATAAGTTGAAATGTTGAACCTTTTGAAGAAGTTGAATGTTAGTGATGTGATAAGGTAATCAATCGGCTTTTTTGACCAAAAAAGAATGAGCTTCTCTCAAAGCGATTTTGGCTTTAACTATCATATCGTCTTGTATGTTTTCTTCCTCAAGCTCAATAAGCTTGCTTAACTTATCATCATCATCATCATCATCCGCATCATCATCATCATCATCATCATCATCATCATCATCATCATCATCATCATCATCATCATCATCATCATCATCATCATCATCATCATCATCATCATCATCATCATCATCATCTCATCATCATCAACAACAAATGCATCATCATCATCATCATCATCATCATCATCATCATCATCATCATCATCATCATCATCATCATCATCATCATCATTGCTTTGATCAAAAGACAATAGTTTTGCAGCCATGTTTATTTTGATTTGTTTGTCTAAAGTTTTGTCAAAAAAAGCTAAAACAACTTGGTATGGGTTCAAATACTACAAATGATTTATAAGTTTAGACAATGCCATCTTTGAAATGTCTCCATCAATTTATTCATAATTAATTCCGGTTTTAAATAACTGTAAATCTTGGTTGGGGGCCAATGTAGCTTTAGGAGAATTAAACCAAACTTTGATATAAATATTAATTATGAATTAACAAATACTTCTGATGACATCTATCTCGGAGTCACTCAAAGAAAATTCCCTGAAAACGAAATTTTTTAGGGAGTAAATGGCTTTTGACATCCACCTGACGTGATGCATGGCACCTGGAGCTCTGAGAGAAATGTTTTCTGAAGCAACACGACCTAAAAATATCAAACAGAACTGTAAAAATTCTTTATAACCTTCTCCAGGCTGATGCCGTGTCTTTTTTTTAATTGCTCTGAGATAAAACTAGATCTCTGTTCGAGATCATTTACATTTATTTTAAATTTGACCTGTTCGTCATCGACACCAATATTATAAATTTTTTGGTCAATTTTGGACCACCATGTTTGAAATCTTTTTAAAATGTCAAGCTGAGGGCCATGCAGCCAGTACGTCTCTTTTGTCTCTTAAGGAGCAAAAACTGTATGTCTTTTTCATTTGTGTTCTTCAGTGCGTCTTGGTGTGCCATATCAAACGGGTCATCAAAGCTTGACTTAAAAGCTTTCACTTTCTTACTTTCAGCATAACTTTCGCTTTGGTTGCATTTTTTTTTTTTTGCAGTTTTCTTCCCTCTTCGTGAAGTTTTCCAAGCTTCGCAATAAAATCTTTCAAATGTTTGGTACGTATCTCAGCCTTCTTCCCAAAAAGCAAAACTTCCTGGATTGTGAGGCTTGCAACATCTTTGGTTTTTAGTGCAACTTAACGTTTATTATAAAACAAACAGCGTAAAACTTGACCATTAATTGGATGGCAACTTACTGCCAGTACTTTGAAGAGACATTTATCCAATCAGAAAAATCTTGTCTTTCTGCCTCGAACTTACACCACTTGTATCTGTAGAGGACGAAGTCGAAGGTTCTGAATTCATTATTACTTACAGCTCTGGAAAACAAGAAATATAATATTTAAAAAATATATACATTTAAAAAACATAAATTTAAACATCACTTTTATGTGTTTGAAAGGAAAGAATTTAACGAACAACAAAACCATGGTTAAAAAGTAATTTTATCACGTTTATAGCTAATTTTTACATTTCTTTGAAAAAGTCGAGTTTCCGGGTCCGGTTGTCGTAAGAAGCCAGATATCTTCCAATTTGTACGTTGGTCAAGCAAGTTGTCAGAGCGGAAATCAAAACCAGGAACATTCTCTAAAAAAAAAAAAAAAAAAAAAAAAAAAAAATTTCCTAAGATAAACAGTTCTAATTTTATAGCGGGAATTTTTTTTTTTTTTTTTTTTACAAAAATAGACGTTTTTTAATACTTTAGGGCTGATGAAGCAGGTTTTAACGTTATCCGATCGAGCTGAAACTTTGACAATCTCATTTATACATCAATTGTCAACTTTTCAGGAGTTCTCGTCAGAGAAATTCGGGTATCGCGACCACCTCCAATATATAATAATGCTATATATATATATATATATATCATATATATTATATACACATATATATATATATATTTATTAAAGTAAAACTAAATTTAGAATTTATTAATTATTTATATATTATATATTATATTATATATAAATATATATATGTCCATTCTCCTTTTCCCACATTGGGATGAGGTGTGTCGCATAGAACGGAACAGAAAAGTAGTAAAAGAACATGACTTAAGTCGAAAAGAAAGCCCCCCCCCCCTTACTGTTCCCTTTATATCCTTAAGTCAGAACTCGTCGCAGTCAGAAAAATATCCTTTTGTTTCACGAGACTGCGATAGACTCTCGTTGTGGTATATCCTCAATGTGGGGTTCATCCCCTGGACCAGACCAACAACCATACCCCCTCACAAAACTTCGCTATTTCACTCCTATTATGAACCTTTCTTCTCGCCTCTGACAAACTCACATTCCTCTCCTTCATGCAGTTCTTTACTGACTCAATCCCCTTTTTCTTCGCGGTCTTCCAGCCAGCCAATTCCCAGCACACCCACCACTATGCATCAGCTTAGCCAATCGAATATCATCCATCCTTTCCATGTGACCAAACCATCTCAATGTACTCTCATTTATTCTTTCATTTACGCCTTCCTTCACATCACACCACTTCCTAATTCGTTCATTTCTAATTTCTTCAATTTTTCTCACATCTAACACGCCCCTAAAATTCTCCATCTAAACACTTTGTACCTTAGATCAATACATCTTATTCCAGACCATAGTTTCACTAATATACAATAACACAGGTAGCAACATATCATCATGCAAAACTATAGCGCACTCATGACTTAGTCCCTTTAAATCCACAAATGATTTAATTTCACCAGTCACATTCCTATCATTCACAACTTTCCTACTACACTCTCCATCACCCGTTCCCTTTTCATCCAACATATGTCCTAAATTTTTAAACTCAAACACTTGTTCCAGTTTCTCATCATCTAACATAACTTCACACCATGGACTCCCCTCACTCACTACCATAACCTCCTTATTTTAATCTTTCAAACCCCTCCTTTTACACACACTGCCAAATCTCTCTACCAATCCTCAAGCTCTCTTCAGATTCGCCATACAAATCCAAATTATTCCCATATAATAAGTAGGACACCCTCCACCCTCTTCCATTCTCCATCATTCTAACACCTTCCCCTGCCACCCATCTCTAATTCTTTCATAACTCCATCCATATAAAATTGAATAACCAAGGAGAATTAACACATCCCTGTCTCACTCCACAATTAATATTAAACTAATCACTTTCATCTCCATTTATCCTTACACATGCCTCACTATCGCCATACATGTGTAGATACTTTTGATTCCATTCAGAAGCTTACAAACAACACCATATATCACTAACACTGGCCACAAAGTTTCTTATTAATCCTATCATATGCCTGTTGTAAATTCATAAAACCTAAATACAATTTGTTCTTCTTCTCTCTCATTTTCTCAATCATTTGTTTCAATGTAAAAATATGATCCCCCCATCCTCTACCGCTTCTAAATGCACCTTGTTCTTCACCAATCAGTCCCTCAGTCACCCGATGTACTCTTTCAACCAAAATATCAGCAAATATCTTCCCTACAACACTCAATAAACTAATTCCCCTATAATTCCTACAGTTCCCCTTATCCCCATTACCCTTATTACTTCTCGCTTCTAATCCCTCGAAACTACACCTTTCATTAGCGCTTTGTTGCACAGCTTCCATATCCATTCAATCACCATCTCGCCTCCATTCTTGATCATTTCACCAGTAATTCCATCTATGCCTGCAGATTTACCGTTCTTCAACTTTCTCACTCTACCCATTACCTCCTCCTTACTAATTACCTCATCCCCATAATACTTATTTCTTCTTGTACCATCAAACCCACACACATTCACTATCATCTCTTCATTACAGTCAATGTTATGCAAATTTTCAAAATGTTCC
>JABUQX010001504.1:25000-27500 GCA_015478945.1 Trachelipus rathkii
AGGAATGCACTAAATATTTTGCCTTAATCTTATCATTTTCATAAACAAATTTGTTTAAATAATTTACTAACATTTATTTTTCTTTTCCACCATTACAGATTTGATTTGTGATTATTAATAAATAATTCGAATTTGATAAAGACATAATACACGTAGCTCTTTTATTCATTTTGATAAAATTTAAATTATATAAATTTATGTTTAATCTTAATCTGCCAATATGTCAGTTTAAAGATGCAATTGGATAGCTTCATCAGTTCGAGTGACAAATTAAGAACTGTACAGGTTTTATATTAACAAATGACATGTTGGATAAGCTGACAGGACAAGTAAGTCGTAACGTTCCTGAACATATGGAAGCTAATAAATAATAAAAAAAAAATTAATATAGGAATGGTAAATAAATAAATAAAAAAAATATGAAAGTTTGATTGAAAAAAAAAAACACAAAAACAAAAAAAAAGTTCTTGGTGTTAATTTTATAAGTAATTTTGATTTTTGGTTTTTATTATACGTAATTTTTTTTATTTTAATTTTATAAGATTTTTAATTTTTATTTTTATCTATTTTTTAAATTTTCTTTTAAAAATGTCACATTTTAATGATGACATCTGTTAATTTCTCCACTTTTCATAAATTCGGCAATATTAAATATATATATAATATATATAATATATATATATATATATTATATATAATTATATATATTTATAATATAGTATATATATATATATATTTATAATATATATAATATTATATATATTATATAATATAAGTATATCTAAATATATATAATAATATAATATAATATATATATATATAATATTATATATATTATAAATTAATATATAATATATATATATTTATACTATATATTAATTTATATATATAGGTATATATATATATATATATTATATTATATATATATAATATTAATTTTATATATTTATATTATATATATAAATATATATATATTATATTATATATATAATTTATATATATATATATTATATTATAGGCATATTATTATATATATCTATATATATATATAATATATATATTATATATATATATAATATATTATATATATTTAATATATATATATTATAGGTAATAATATATATATATATATTAATATATATATACATATATTTATAGTATATATATATATTAGTATTATATATATATATATATATATATATTATATGATTATATATATATATATATATATATTTTATATAATATATATAGATTATATTTATATATATATTATATCATATATATTATATTAATATATAATATATATAGAATATATATAGATATTATATATATATTATATATATATATGATAAATATATTTAATTCCTAAAACATAATTAATTTAATTAGGTAGCAATTAAGTGAATTTTTTTTCTGATCATCTTAATCGAAGGTCAAGCCAGAGATCTTACCGATATATTTCAACAAGGTCAAAATTTATTTTATAGTAAAAATTCTTTAAATGAGAAATTATTAAATAAAAACAATTCGCTCTTATCATTTGGCTCCTTATGTAAGTTATTTATTTACTTTTTTTCTTTATTTGTTATTTATTTTTTAAACTGTGGCAGGAAAGTCACGAGACTACAAATCCCGTCACGGAAAAAAAAATTAATCAGAATATCTAGATTAAATTTTTTATTATAGTTATACCATTAATATAATTTTCTTCAAATTCTTAAAGTATATTTGGGGTAACTAAAAATTTTTAGCTTTGAAACTACTTTAATTTGCTTAAAAAAATGATAATAATCAGGATGGCAATTTTGGTTGATTTTTGATTTTTTAAAAAAATTAAATATGTGATTTTTTGATTTTTTTGATATGTTTAGATTTTTTTGGATCGTAACGTCACGTGAAATATAATTTGCCAGTTACAAATTATATATCGCGAGACGTTACGAATATAAAATATATAAAAAAGTAAAAAATCAAAAAATCAAAATGTGATTTTTTTAAAAAAAATCAAAAAAAATCACCAAAATTGCCATCCACTGATATATAAAATAATAATAATAAATAATAATAATTAATAATCAATAATAATAATAAATACTAATAATTAATAGATGATTTTAAGATAATTACAAATATCAGAAGAAAAAGCATATTTCATATTGCATAATAAAATACCAGGCAGAAGAAGAAGAGAAGAGAAGAAGAAGAGAAGAAGAGAGAGAAAGGAAGAGAAGAAGAAAAGAAGAAGAAGAAGAAGAAGAAGAAGAAGAAGAGGAAGAGAAGGGGGTTTGAGCTACGCCATAACCCTGTGTACAGATTTCTGTTCTATAGAAAGAAAATATTTTCCTAAAACAATAATAGTAGTAAGAGTGAAAATAAATTTCAGTTAAATTATGAGAAAAAAATAGGGGAATAAACAGAATAATCACAAGATGAAGGACTCGGTCAATGGATCGTGTAAAGACAGTTAACGGACACCTAAATTTGGTATGAAAAATTACTT
>JABUQX010001504.1:40000-41399 GCA_015478945.1 Trachelipus rathkii
TAACATCCATTAAATCTACAAGCACACAGAAAATGCTGACAGTTGTGAAAACTGTATAGCCACAAAACTAGATAAAAGAATTCTTCTCTTCTATAGGTATATCTCGCTTTCTATATTAATCATCCATTCGTGTACCAGCTTCGCATGTCCGAGTCTGACGTGTACGTGAGCGTATATTGGTACACGATTAATAGTATACAGATAGCACCAGTCACCGCTGTTTAAACCTAAGTAAAATATGACGAACATTATTCATCGGATACATACCAATACATAAGTGGTACCTTGATATCTCAGTACAGGTCATCAAATTTATGACTCCTCAGGCGATGCTCAAAACTAAATAGCTGTAAGCTTACTATATTAAACATTCTATAAACAAAGCATTCATCAATAGGTGATTGTCACTTAATTAATTATTTAATTGAATGCAAATAAATTTAAATCTAATTTGTAATTTTTTAATTTTGCTAAACTTGTATTATATTCATTTCAAATGTTAGATCTAAACTCTGAGGAGCGCGAACAGTTTACGACGAAATCCGTCAGAACTACTATTAAATGTAAATATGGCCTCTTATTTTCTTGTAAACTATTTCTAGACTGAGTATTAAGATAAATTAATGAAAATCAAGAATAAAAAATATTTAGGAGAATTAGAGTTAAAAGTAATACGTATATAATACAAGAGCTGACAGTAGAATTTCGGATATTTTTATTGGATTATATTATTAATTATTGATTATTATTATATATATATATTATATTATTATTATTATTATTATTAAATTATTTGTAAGTTATTATTGTTATTATTTTATTATTATTATCATTATTATTATTATTAATTATTATTGTTATTATTATTTAACAATTAGCAGCAATTGGCATGGTTATTGTTATTTTTTGAATTTATTAATTATTATTATTATTATTATTAAATTGATATTTTTTATACTATTATTATTATTTTTCTATATTTATTTATTCATTTTATATTTTAGATTATGTATTATTATTGATTATTCGTTTAATTGAATTCTTTGATTTGATTATTAATTATTTATTATTATTATTTTTTATTATAATTATTATTATTATTATTATAATTTATTTTTATTATTTATATTATTATTATTATTATTTTTTATATATTCAATTTTATTATTTTTATTATTATATTATATTTATATTATTATTTTATTTATATTTGTTTATTATTATTATTTTTTATGAGATTTTATTATTATATTATATTATTTATTTTTTATTTTGATTATTATTTTGGGATTATATATTATTATTATTATTATTATTATTTATTATTATTATTTATTATTATTGATTAGGAACAAACTATTCTCATGTTACGGTAATTATTTTACATCTAAATCTCTTT
>JABUQX010001505.1:0-2500 GCA_015478945.1 Trachelipus rathkii
ATATAATAGCGAGATTAATAATAATATAATATATAATAATAATTAAGTTAAGAAATCAGTGATAGCATCAATTAATAATATATTATTTTTATGTTTATAATAATAATGTTCGTGTATGTGATAATAAAATAATATTTGGACCGGTTATGTTATGGAACTTTGTTAATGTTGACGGAATATTCGTGCGTAAGGTATGTTAGGTTTGTCGTTGTACATTATATTCTTAGTTCATGCTATGATATGATAGCTTTATTGATGTGAAAACTATGTTATGGTAGCATATATTCGTTGGTCTGTATATAAAACACTTATTTTTTGTTATGTTTATCAAAAATGATACTCGAAATATGGCTGGAATCGGTAGATCAATAGGTCAATAGATCATAGAAGGGAGGGTGAGAAGAATGGGGAGGGTAGGGTGGGAGGTTTGATTTACTAAATTACTGATTTACTGCTTTAGGATCACTAAATTATTTCACTTTACTAAGATATTTTATTCAAAGAACTTATTTTATGTCATGTTTGGTTAAAACTTTGTTATGTTTTGTTTTGTTTTGTCTAAGTTTGTTTCATATTACTGTGTTGTTGTTGTTGTTTTACGTTATGTCAGGATAAAATGTTATTATTTTATGCTATGTTTGGTTAAAACTTTGTTATGTTTGCTATTATTCGTTGGGGATTATGATATTAGACGAGGTTATGATGAATTTTTGTCAAATATTACGATGTTGATGTAAAAAAATTATTGCGTTAGCATTATATTCGTTGTCAGTATGATGATTAGACAGATTGCTCACTTTGTTAAGGGATTTTGTTAGATAATACTGCTTTAGCTGTTGCTGATATGTTGGAAAAGTGGGGATACATTGAGTTTTGTATGTCCTGTTAGCTACTTTACCTTTGATAAGTAGGGAACTTTGTGAATGTTAGCAGATTATTCATACGTGAGGTATGTTAGGTTTGTCGTTGTACATTATATTCTTAGTTCAGGTTATGTTATGTTAGCTTTATTAATATAAAATCGTTGTTACGTTAGCATATATTCGGTGGTTAGTATATAAAGAACTTATTTTTGTGTTATGTTTATCCGAAATGATACTCGAAATGTGACATGAATCAATAGATCAATAGATCAAAAGGTCATGGAGGGAGGGGTGGGGAGGGGTTGATGGTTTGATTTACTGATTTACTGATTTACTGCTTTAAAATCAGTAAACTATTACAATTTACTATGATATTTTATTCAAAGAACTTATTTTTATGTTATGTTTGGATAAAACTTTGTTATGTTTACAGTTATTCGTTGGGCTGTATGATAATTAGACAATATTATGATAAATTTTTGTTAAATATTACTGTGCCAATGTAAAATTAACGTTAATATGTTAGAGATATGTTTGGAAAAAGTATGAATAGGTTACGTTTTGTATGCAATGTTAGTTACTTTACTGGTGTTAAGTGTGGAACTTTGTTAATGTTAACAGTTTATTACGTGCGTAGGTTGTGTTAGGGTTTGTTGGTTGTACAAATATTTTCCTTAAGTTCATAAGATGCTATTTAGCTTTATTAATATGAAACATTGTTATGTTAAGCATATATCGCTGGTTAGTAACACTAAAGGTGTATTTTTGGTCTCAGTTTATCCGATGATACTCGAAATGCGACGTAAATCAATAGTGTTAATGTAAATTAACATTGATATGTTAGAGATATGCTTGAAAAAGTGTGAATAGGTTACGTTTTGTACGCTGTGCTAGGTACTTTACTGTTGTTAAGTATGGAATTTGTTAATGTTAGTAGTTTATTCATGCGTAAGGTGTGTTATTTTTGTCATTGTACATTATATTCTTTAGTTTCCGATAATGAATATGTTAGCTTTATTAATATGAAAACATTGTTATGTTAGCATATATTCGCTGGTTAGTATATAAAGAACTCATTTTTTGTGCTATGTTTATCCGAAATGATACTCGATATGTGACCTGAATCATTAGATCTATAGTCAAGGTCATGGAAGGGTGGGTAGGAGGGGTGGGGTAGGTTGGGTGGTTTGATTTTACTGATTTACTGATTTAATGCTTTAGGATTCGTAAACTATTACACTTTACTAATGATATTTTATTCAAAGAACTTATTTTATGTTTATGTTTCGATAAAACTTTGTTATTTTTAATGTTATTGGATAAAACTTTGTTTGGTTTGCAATTATTTGTTGGGGATTATATATTTAGGTAAGGTTATGATAAATTTTGTTAAATGTTACTGTGTCAATGTAAGATTAACGTTATTATGTTAGAATGTTTGAAAAAAGTGTGACACCCCTTGTAAGTGTTAGATGTGTTAGGCTATGTTTAATTTCTGTTACGTTTTTGTTAAATATTACTATGACAATGTGAAATTAAAACTGGTTTGTTAGAGAAATGATAAGTTTCGTAAGATATTACTGTGTTAACTGATGATGATGTGTTAGAAACGTAAGCATAGGTTAAGTTTTTTTGCT
>JABUQX010001505.1:7500-12500 GCA_015478945.1 Trachelipus rathkii
ATTGATGATCTGATTTCTTCGTTGACTGATCGATTTCTCTCGCATGAAACCACTATCATTTCACTTCAGTATATTTTACCAGAAAGTGCAATGTACCTTATAAGCATATTGAAAAAAGCATCCTCTTTTATAAAGACGACCTTCCAGACCCTCACGAGGATACACTAAAAGGAGAGTGGTGTCTCTGGCAGCGTAAATGGCTGCTAGAAAATGAAAAACCAAAAACTGCGATCGGTGCTTTGGCTAAGTGTGACAAGAGGAGGTTTCCTAACATTGCTACTCTCCTGAATATCTTAGCAGTATTGCCTGTATCCACCGCAACAGTAGAAAGAACCTTTTCGACATTAAGGCGTCTGAAAATGTATTTACGAAATAGTGTTGGAGAGGATCGCATTACAGGTCTTGCTTTACTGTCAAATCATCAAGATCTCAGCACAGAAGTCAGCAATGAAAATATTTTGAATCACCTCAGTCAAAAGCAAGGAAACTGAAATTGACCTTATAAAACGATGGTAAGTTCTTATGAGAATTATATATATATATATATATATATATATATATATATAATATATATATATTATATAATATATATATATATATAATAAAAAAAAAAAATATATATTATTATATATATATTATATTATATTATATATATATATATATATATATATATATATATATATATATATATATATATATATATATATATATATATATATATAAATTAATTTAAATAACAGTTCAATGTAACCAACTTGCGAAGTCGCCCCCCCCCCCCCGAAAAATATTCCTGGCTACGGCCTGGTTTAATGGTACGTCGATCCATATAAGCTTAGGTCTCGGTATAGACCAGAACCCCGCTAGTTCAGGTATAATAAGTTTGGGGTAAGTATAGACAGAGTCAATATGTTTTATACTTGACAATCTTATCATAACCTGAACTAGCAGGGACCTAAACCGAGACCTAACCTATATGGATCGACGAATTCGTAAATCTAAGAACTACCCTAGATGAAGCTTACGTTGCCGTAACCTAGATCTAACCTAGATGGATTGCCTGTTAACCTCCCAATATATATATATATATTTAAATATATTATATATATATATATTCTATTATATTATATATAGTATATATTATATATATATATCTATATATATATATTATATATATAATATATATATATATATAATATATAATATATATATAATATATACATATATATATATAGTATATATTAATATATATATATATATATATATAATTATATATATATATATATATTATATATATATATATATATATATATATAATATATATATATATTATAATATATATATATATATATATCATCCACCTCCTTTCCCGGAATGGGGGTGAGGTTAGTAGTATACACCGGAAACAGAAAAGTAGTAGAAGAACATGACGTAAGTCGAAAAGAAAGCCCTCCCCTTACCGTCCCTTTGTACCCTTAAGTGAGAACTCGTCACAGTCAGAAGAATCCACCCATGGCTTCACGAGACTTTGGACGGACCCTTGCTGTGGTTTCTCGTTAATGTGGGGTTCATCCCCTTGACCAAGTATCCAACATACCCCCTCAACAAAACATACACCATCATCACTCCCTATTAATTATCCACCTTTCTTCTTGCCTCTGAAAAACTCACATTCTTCTCCTCCTGGTATTCCTTTACCGACTCAATCCACTTTTTCTTCGGTCAACCACCTGGTCGATTCCCATCACACTCACCACTATACATCTGCCTTTAACCAACTGACTATCATCCATCCTTTCCATATGACCAAACCGTCTCAATGTACTCTCGTTTATTCTCTCATTTGCGCATTCCTTTGCACCACACAACTCTCTAATGCGTCCATTCCTAATTTTAAAAATTCTTCTCATACCTAACCACGGCCCTAGGATTGTCCATCTGAAAACACACACACACACACAACACACACACACACACACACACACACATAATATTATATATATATATATATAGTATATAATAATATATATATATATATATATATTTATATATATTATATATATATTGATATATACATATATATATATATATATGTTAAAACAATATTAAAGATTGTCCGTTATACTGTAGTACATATTTATAATCAATATAGTAACAATATTTATACATTTTGGCTGTCAAAAGTATATATATATATATATGATATAATATATATATATATATATATAATATATTAATAGATATATAATATATATATATATATACTATATATATATATATATATATATATATATAATATTTTTACACATATATTATATATATATATATATATATAATATATATATATATATATATATGTCCGATCTTCTTTCATCATAAATATCGGCAATCTTCACGGTTTTAAATTTAATTTAAAATTTGTTGAACATCACCTCTCCTCCTTTAAACCTTATCTTTTACACTTAACCGAAACTCATTTGTTTGATCGTTTTGACATGTTAATTATCATTTTAAAAGCATGGTAAGGTTTGTGTTTATTGATTCTTAACGTTCCTATCCTCAATTTCCAGTCAAAAACGGTTATTCTGCTTATGTGTAACAATGATTTTGTTTGTTCTCGCGTCTCTAATTTATAGTATTCCGTATTTTCTCCCTTATTGCTTAAACTATCTTGTTTATCTACTAGTAAATTCATCTGTTCTGTATATCTGTATAACTGAATCTAAATTCTTCAACTACTTAATCTCAAAGTTATAACACATTCTCTCATGTGAAATCGTAATTCTTAGTAATTTTCAACGTTCACCGTCCACAACCAACGGCTTTCTTCTAATTCTCAAAATACAGCTGCTGAACAATCCTACCACTTTTTTCCCAGAATGACATCGAGGAGTCGGTGCAGCTCCTTACTGGTATCCCTGATCCCTACTGGTATCCCTGATCCCTACTGTTATCCCTTATCGTCTGGTAATGATTCAATGAACCCAACATTCTAGACCTTTTCCTAATCTCTAATTATTCTCCATATTTTGTTAAACTCTTTCCTCCTCTTGGTTTCTCCGATCAAATTCTTATTTTTGTATCCTGTTCTACCTCTTTAAGTCTTCCGCAAGAAAAACTAGAGCCTGCGGCCAGGAAACGTTTTTTGGCACTTCGTGGCTACTAACTGGTCGAACCTGAGATTGTACTTCTTTGATTTCCCATGGAATGAATACCGCATTCGTGAGAGGAGTCCCTCGGGATGTGTTGAACGCATTACCAAGGTGATTATCTCTGTCATGGATAGTAGATTTCATATTCTTTCCCTTCGACTAAACCTAACAATCCTTGGTTTAATAATACTTGTTCTCGTCCTATTAGCCACAAGGAAGTGCCTTCAGTTATTTCCGACGTCATCAAACTCTGGCAACCCACTCAACTTGGAAACGTGCAAACCTGGAAACCTGGAAACCTGGAAACGTGCAAAATCTATTCTCTTGACACTGGAAACTCTTTTCTCAGCAGCAAATGCAGTAATCTTATTGGTTCCATTTCCTTACGTTCTGTCTGGCATTTTTTCAAATAATGCTAACTTTAACCATGAAACTAAAAACTCTTTTCTCTGTAGAAAATGCAATAATCTTCTTTACGTCTTTCTGATATTTTGCAAAAAAGATTAACCTTAACATTGTTTCTTTCTCTTTTCTTCTCCTATATTATCTTCCGACGGCACAACTGCAGTTTTACTTCAGGCTAAGGCTGAATTCTTCAACCAAGCCTTTGCTTTTAATTCCATCTTAGATTATTCCGGATCTATTTTTCATTCTCCACCTCCCTCCACATCATTTGTGCCTAACCCTAAAAAGGTCTACTATCACAATGGTAATGTTCATATACCATAAGAATATTCAATCAATGTCGCCAACCCAAATTTTGTAAACTAGAAATTTTTTTGTTAAAATTGGAATTTTTCACAAAAAAAAATGTAGGATTCACTTTTAGCACATGAAAACATATAAGAATTGACTAATTTAAGGTAGGAAAGAATTTTCGTGTCGACCGGTGAAGGCACTGTCTTCAAAGCAGTCGAGTAATTTAAAATAAAAAATTATTATTATTATTATTATTATTATTATTATTATATTATTATTATTATTATTATTATTATTATTATTATTATTATTATTATTATTATTATTATTATTATTATTATTATTATTATTATTATTATTATTATTATTATTATTATTATTATTATTATTATTATTATTAGTAGTAGTAGTAAATATTACTATATTACTATATTACTATATTACTATTATTATTATATTTATTATTATTATTATTATTATTATATTATTATTGTTATTCAATTATTATTATTATAATTATTATTATTATTATTATTATATTATTATTATTATTATTATTATTATTATTATTTTTATTTCTATTTTTAATATTATTAATTATTATTATTGTTTTTATTTTTAATATTATTTTTTTCACTATTTATTCTTATTGTTATGTTATTGTTTTGTTATTGTTATTATTATTATTATTATTATTATTATTATTATTATTATTATTATTATTATTATTATTATTATTATTATTATTATTATTATTATTATTATTATTATTATTATTATTATTATTATTATTATTATTATTATTTACCGTCATATATAGCTGTAATTTTAGCGACATCCGAAAACTTTTTAACTATTCCATCTGTCTGAAAATATAGGCTCCGGATGCTCTGTCGGTAGATTCAGTGTTATTTCCTGCCATACCTGCGTACCACATCCAATCTTGAGATACCTAATAATAATAATAATAATAATAATAATAATAAGAATAATATAATAATAATAATAATAATAATAATAATAATAATAATAATAATAATAATAATAATAATAATAATAATAATAATAATAATAATAATAATAATAATAATAATAATAATAATAATAATAATAATAATTAAATAATTATTGGAAAGAATTATAAAAAGGGGC
>JABUQX010001505.1:17500-38045 GCA_015478945.1 Trachelipus rathkii
AGCGCGTCGACATAATAAACCGCGGGGGGCTAAACATTCTCGTAGAAAGGTCCGCATCCGACCTCGTTTGGTTCCAAGGGTACGTCCGCGAACTGCGCAATTTTATTTTTGGCCGCGATAAAAAAGCATCGAACCCAATCGGATTCGCTTACTCGGGCGAAGAGAACATCGTACGTGACTGCAACAACAACAACAACAACAACAACAACATTGTGAACGGTACAACGGGTATTAATGAAATTGAGAATGTTAATAACGATAATAAAAATGCTAATATTAATAATAATGTTTATGGCGATAATACTAATAATAAAATTGGTATCGCTAATAGAGATAACATTAATAATAGTAGTAAAAATAATAATAATAACAATAATAATAATAACTATAATAACGCCAATAACGAGCATGAAAATATTTATAATATAAGCAAAAACGGTGCGGTTGCGTACCCGTATCGAGCGTACGCTAATGAAAACAGTAAATTCTACTACAATAATAGGAATTTTCAGAGGGGCAACAGACACGATGAAATGAACAACTATGTTTCGCGGTACAAATATTATAATAGGTTCGGCACGTACCTAGGAGGAGGGGGGGGAAGGGGATATTTTCGCAGATACAGAAATACATAATGTTTTTATATAAACGTGTATGTGTGTGTGTGTTTGTGTGTACATATATTGAGAAATAATGTTCATATTCCTCACTAATAATACTAAAAACTTTTAATTAATAAAGTGTTCGAAAACACCACTACATTTTTTTTATTTTTATTTTTTAAAAAATTACAAACCTTTTTTAGATTTTCAGATTTTTGCACTCAAATAAAATAATTAACGAATTTCTGCTTTTAAGACCATATTTTTGAAACAAATTATATCAATACATTTTAATTCTATTTTCAATCAATTTATATATTTTAGGTACCCCTTAAAAATAATTTTTCATAGAAAAAGGATTTTTAGGGATAACTAATGTAAAAAAAATATATGTAAAAAATAATTTAATATTTGACCTTTCTTCGAGAACTAGTATAAGTCGAAGGTCTACGTGCTAAAATCTAAAAAACCTCAAAGAAATATATATATATATATATATATATATATATATATATATATATATATATATATTATATATATATATATTATAAAATATATATATATATATATATATATATATATATATATATATATATATATATATATATATATATATATATATATATATGACGGTTTAAGCTTAATAAAATGGTATTTGAAAGCGTTCAACCGCCTTTGCGACTCCCGTAAGGCGACACTATATAATAGTGAGTTTCGAAGGGAACCGAAAAACGACCTAACGTGCTCGCGCGACACCTTTTTAGGTATAAACTATCGCTTCAACCAGATATATGACGTTGGATCGGAAACTGATATAAGGCGAAAGTCTAAGTGCAAAAATCTTAAAATCTCAAAGAAATTAATTCTCTAAAATTTTTCAAGTCGAAATTATTTTTCGGAATTTTCACTTAGACCTTCGACTTATATTAGTTCCCTTGGAGGCGTCACTATATGACGTCATATTCGGTTTAAAGACAGTTTAAGCTTAAGAAAATCGTATTTGAAAGCGTTCAGTCGCTTTTGCGTTTCCCGTATGGCGTCACTATATTCTAGTGACGTTTCGAAGGGAACCGAAAAACGACCTAACGTGCTCGCGCGACACCCTTTAGGTATAAACTATCGCTTCAATCCGATATAGTGACGTTGGATCGGGAACTGATATAAGGCGAAAGTCTAAGTGCAAAAATCTAAAAATCTCAAAGAAATTAATTCTCAAAAAATTTTCAAAGCGAAATTATTTTTCGGAATTTGCGCTTAGACCTTCGACTTATATTAGTTCCCGCCGAGGCGTCACTATATGACGTCATATTTGGTTTAAAGACAGTCTAAGCTTAAGGAAATGGTATTTGAAAGCGTTCAGCTGCTTTTGCGATTCCCGTATGTCGACACTATATTATAGTGACGTTTCGAAGGGAACCGAAAAACGACCTAACGTGCTCGCGCGACACCTTTTAGGTATAAACTATCGCTTCAACCCGATATAGTGACGTTGGATAGGGAACTGATATAAGGCGAAGGTCTAAGTGCAAAAATCTAAAATTCATAAAGAAAATAATTCACCAAAAATTTTTAAGTCGAAATTATTTTTCGGAATTTGCGCTTAGACCTTCGACTTATATTAGTTCCCTTCGAGGCGTCACTATATGACGTCATATTCGAATTAAAGACAGTGTAAGCTTAAGAAAATGGTATTTCAAAGCGTTCAGTCGCTTTTGCGTTTCCCGTATGGCGTCGCTATATTATAGTGGCGTTTCGAAGGGAACCGAAAAACGACCTAACGTGCTCGCGCGACACCTTTTAGGTATAAACTATCGCTTCAACCCGATATAGTGACGTTGGATAGGGAACTGATATAAGGCGAAGGTCTAAGTGCAAAAATCTAAAATTCATAAAGAAAATAATTCATCAAAAAATTTTTAAGTCGAAATTATTTTTCGGAATTTAATTAATAAAATTGATAAAAAAAAATATAGTTATATTTGTTTTTTTTTTAAAACTATCATATATATATATAAATGCTCCGCGTCGTACACGATGAGGCACTGGTGTTTAAAGACCCGTCACAGAGACACAGTTGCTAGTATATGTTACTGCTGTGAGAGTGAACTCGCTCTCCCGAGATTCTTGTATGCGATATCAATAATATCACTACTCGAACATTACCATTATTAATTCACAATAAATAGCAAAGGAAAACCACCTTCGCGAGGAAAAGTCTTTTCTGTGAAATGCTTTCTTCAAAAGATTTTGAAGAAGCTGAAAAAACAGCACCGAGAGCAGCATTACCACTACCAGACAAAAGACATTCTGGATCTGGTAAGTAATAGGAGGATATTCATCTTTCGTTAAAGTTTTTATATTTTATTTAATTTTCAATTATTAATATTATTATTATTACTTTACTATCATTATTATTTTAATACTTGACAAATTTACATTCGAACAGTTAAGGGTAGCCAGAAAAGAGAACGTTATAGAGGCAGCAGCGGCCAGGTATACACTGACGAAACACCATCACCAGTTTTCCAGTGTTATTCCTCATTCAAGGTCCCTTCCCGAAAACAGTTGATGGAAGAAAGAAGTTTCAGCTACCTCGCTTATACCCCCGATGCATTGACGTCAGCTGCGAATAAAGCGAATGTTGGAAGATACCGTGAAAAAACTTTTCATTCTTTTGACTCTGGTGAGTAATAAGAATAAAATATTCATCTAACATCCTTCCAATACTTAATAAATTTATTATATTAAAACAGGTATGGGAATCCCATTACCACGACGATCACCAACTCCACCAAGAGATGTTGAAATTTTAAAGGATTTCCCTTTAGAATATTCAAACCCAGCGATATTGATTATTATTGTTTTTATTTTAGGCGCTGCGCAAATTTCCAGAGAGGAAGGCCTTTTGGCGAATTATGCCAATTTAACCGAAAAAATGAAGTCGTCCTCGATAGCAGCAGCTGAAGTTCGTAAAACTTATGAACAACGTAAGAAAATATATTTCATTTTTATTTTTTTAATCTTCTTTTTTTGTTCTTAGCTTCTAATATTATTTTTTTAATCTTAACTTATCTTCTAAATATTATATTCCTTTCATCTTTATTCCAGGTGCTAAGCGCAGAAGATTGGAAGAAATAGATTATCATATTTCCGATCTCGAAGAGGAAATATTTGAGAGAACGAGGAATAATTCAAGTATCGAATTTAATGATCGTAAGTAATAAAACCTTAATATAAGCTTTTGATCTATTTTAATTTAATTTAACCAAATTGATATGCGTTTAATATTTTTAATTCTTTTTTTTACTTCCTTTACTTAATTTTCCATGTACATTTGTAAAATTTTATATTCCGCTGTTTATTTCTTTTATTAGCTATCGATGATTCCTTCTCGGAGTATCAGCCGTCAATTGCCGAGCTGGCGTCGCACGAAGAAAATTCACCAGGACCACCACAACGACTACCACCACCATCAGCATCAGCATCAGCATCAGCATCAGCAGGCATTGATGAATCGTCATCATCGATATCAGATCATGGAATTCTAACTAAATACACCGGCTTGGATTCTGCAGGTTCCCACGAATATCGGTGTGATAAAAACAAATTCACTGCCCTGATAAATAGAGATAAACGTTGCCTTGCCAGGAATAAAGAAGATTCCTCAACCATCGCAAATCTGAAGAACATCCTCCCAACTCCTCTTGATAAACACTATCTTGGTGAAGAAGAGCTTGATCTTAAGCTGGCCGAGGTAGAAGAAGAGACGGAGGGAAAACTAAGTCAATTTATAAGTGATTTCGAGAAAAAAGCAAATAAACTCCGAACGATGATTAAGATTCAAAAAAATGATTATAACAATTACCATAAACAAATGGATTCAAAAAAGGTAGGCAAGTTCCACCCAGTACAATCGGAGATGGGATGGAGAAGAACCCTATCCTCATACACTGTTTACACGCGCTTGGGCGTTTTAGAAAATACAAGAAGATATATGGGAAAGGTCCACAAAATAGCAAAAAAACTCGATAAAGATATGGAAATAATAGTTGAACTCCTAGGAAAACGAGAACAAGAAAGCGAAGAACAAGAAGAAGAAGAAGAAAAAGAAGAAGGCCTCCAACAAATTTCATTAGACGCAGAAGAAGAAGAAGAAGAAGAAGAAGAAGAAGAACAGAAGCTTAAAAAGAATGTAAGCGAAAATGTCGAACAAAGAGAAATAGAAGAAGAAGGATCAATTCATGTACAACCAGAAATTGACGAAGAAGCCTTTGACGAAAATGAAGATCGAACAGCAGATGAAAATAACTTATCTGTTAAGGATTATCAAGAATTTTTTCATTGTGGTGTAGATAATACCGAGGTTTTGAGGAGATTATTTTTACGCCATAAAAAAGTTTTGAAAAGGAACAGAACAAAATTTGATATAACCACATTTCGTCAACAAATTCCTAAGGAAAACCCATTTAGATTAATGAATTCAGACGAATTAATAGCGTTACTAAAACAATTTAAATCAAATTGAATATCAAAGTCTTTGTGCATTTTATGTGATAATTCTTTTAAATTATAATAATATGAATATGAATGATTGAATTTTTTTTTCTTTAGATTTTCAAATGTTTGCACTAAGACCTTCGTGTTATATTAGTTCCCGATGAAACATCCTTAAATCAATATTTAATAAGCCTAACGATAGTTTATGGGCAAAAAATTATGTTTGATCATGTTAAGTCATTGTGCGATTCCCTTTGAAACGTAGCTATATCAAAGTATCGTTTCACAAGGAATCGCAAAAAATGACTAAATGTGTTTAAAATTTATTTTTTTACGATTAAACTATAGTCAAGCCTATCAATAGCTCATAGAGCGAAAGATCATCGGGAATCAATATAAAACGAAGGTTTAAGTCGAAAATATGAGAAAAATTTGTCAGTAAAAAAAATTCTGATTTTTGTTTTTTATATTTTTAAATTTTTATATTTCGACCACTTGTTCGATATTGAGGATAGAGCCACGTGTTTCTGTGAATATTACCCATAGTGTCGTATATTATTTTAATGTAATTTATGCAATCAAGACGATTAAAATAAATTTATCATTCTATACATTTTTTTATTTACCCAAAACATGCACATTCGTAAAAATTGAACATGAAAAAAGTTTATTAATTTTTCTTATGTAATTTTCGCAATCAGTTTTTGAAATCGTGGAAAGAAAAACGGACAATATTAAAAGCTAAGATGTAAAAGAATTTTCTTTGATCTTTGATACTTCTCTTGAAAAACTAGGGATAGCTACAAGAAAACTTAATACATCGTAATCAGCGTTAAGGAAAATTGTTCTGAAATGCAAAAAAAAATTTATTAATTTTTGGGAGCTTTTATTTTTTTTCTCGAAACTACGATAGCTACAAGAAAACTAATAACATTCGTGGAATCGCGTAAGAAAATTGTTCTGAAAATTGCAAAAAAAAATTTTTTTGGTTTTTGGGGCTATTTTATTTTTTTCTCAAAAAACTACGATAGCTACAAGAAACTAATAACATTCGTGGAATCACCGTAAGAAAATTGTTCAAAAAAATGGAAAATTTTTTGTTTTGATTTTTTGGGGCTTTAGTTAATTTTAAAAATTCGTAGAAAAAAAATAATGGTCATACGTAAATGCAATTTCAATCTATCGATTAGTTATGACCTACCGTAAGGAGGCATGCTAGTTTACGGCCTAAATTCCGTGTTTTTTTTAAAATTTCTGGTGGAAAAAGTTTCTAAAGGGAACAATCAATTTAAATTTTTGGCACAAACCCATAATAGAGGGAACGGTTTTTTTGTTCCATCACGTTACGCAAAGGGGGAAGGAACACTTAGGGTTTTTTCCGCAAATTTCGAAACTTGTCCCAGGAACCCCCTGTACCCCCGCAAACTGATGAGGAGTACCTAAGGACCCTACAACTGATTTTAGTTATACGATATCTCAAATTATTCCTGAGTTATTGAAGTTTTCGGTTTTCCCCCCGAAAAACAACAAAATTTCTTTTCTAGTGGGGTGTGCACCCGGTCACAGAGTAGTGCTGGGCCTCCCAACTCTAAATATCAACTTATTTTTATATGCGCCTTCATAGTTTTTATTTTAAACGATGATGAACAAAAATTAAAAAATTTCCAAAAATTGCCTTTTTTTTTTTGTCTAGGTGGAAATTGGTGTTTTTGAGGCTTGTTTTCTTGCGACAATTTTACAATATGTAAGTACCTGAATACCAATTTTTTTATAGATTTAGATACCGTAATTATTATTTTCGGTTTCCCTCGAAAAAAAAACTCGCTTAAGAAACGCAAAATTTATTTTGCACCATCTCCCGAGAAGTAAAAAGTAACGTTATTTCGTGCCCCTATCGAAGCGCGAGGGGGTACCCTTAAGATTTTTTTAAGTTATTTTTTAAAGTGTACTCTATATATTATTATTATTTTTTTATAGTTTAGTCTCCCTTAAATTCAATTTTCTTCGATAAATAATTTTTAGACATAACTTAACTAAAAAAAATTAAAAAAAACCCACGACACTATTTTCTCTCTGAAACGTCGTTGTTACATAGTGACATTTCGGGACGCACTTCCATATATTTTACCCTAGATAAGATGGGGAACATGGCTTTGGCACAAATTTGTGTCAAAACCCCCTATTGGGAACATAGCACAAAATTGGCACCAAATTTTTAGGTAATAAAGGGATTTGTGCCAATTTTTGGCACAGATTAAACAGTAGATTTTAATTTTTTCCCATTAAAAATGATATTATTCACTTATTCGCGAGAATCAGCGTAACTAGTAAAGCTTACTTCGATACGCGAAGAAAATGTAAATTATAAAAATATGGTGGATAATTATATCGCAGCATATTTTTTTAAAAATGAAAACAAACGAGATGAATTATACATTTTATTAAATATAGATCAAAAATATTTTATATGCGTGCGTTATCCGTTAAATAAATTTGACATCAATTCGATTTTCTTCTAAAAACCGTTTCCACTCTGTAGGAAAATTTGGACGTATTTCATCGGGACAAATTTTGCCGTCTTTGATTTCGCTGTCTAACCAGCGAATGAATGCTTTTCCAATTTTTTTTGGACTTAAAAAATTTTGTGTATCATTTTGTTTGAGAAATTTTAGATTTTAGCACTTAGACCTTCGAATTATACTTAGACCTTCGAATTATACTTAGACCTTCGACTTATACTTAGACCTTCGACTTAGCACTTATACCTTCGACTTAGCACTTAGACCTTCGACTTATACTTAGACCTTCGACTTAGCACTTAGCCTTCGACTTATACTTAGACCTTCGACTTAGCACTTAGACCTTCGACTTATACTTAGACCTTCGACTTATACTTAGACCTTCGACTTATACTTAGACCTTCGACTTATACTTAGACCTTCGACTTAGCACTTATTTATACTCTTTTTAATTATCTACCCCTAAAACCCGTTTGCTATGGAAAATTACTTTTGATGGCTACCTATATTAAAAAAATAATAATTTAGTTATCTCTAAACCCGTTTTCTATGAATAATTAATTTTGATGGGTAATTAAAATAACAAATATAAAAAAATATTTATTTATATAGTTTTTAAAAGCATCGTCTTTTAAGCAGAAATTCGTTAGTTCTTTTAGTTTGTGTTTAAAAAAGCAATAAATACGGTTACAAATAAAAACTATCGTCGATAACCGGTTTGAAGATACTTTAAGCTTAACAAAATGGTACTCGAAAGCGTTCAGCCGCTTTTGCGATTCCCGTAAGGCGACACTATATTATAGTGACTTTTCGAAGGGAACCGAAAAACGACCTAACGTGCTCGCGCGACACCTTTTTTAGGGATAAACTATCGCTTCAACCCGATATAGTGACGTCAGGAAGGGAACTGATATAAGTCGAAGGCCTTAGTGCGAAAATCTAAAAAAATTCATGAAAAAATAATAATAATAATTCACAAAAAAAAATTTAAGTTTCGGAATTTGCACTTAGAACTTCGACTTATATTAGTTCCCGATGAGGCGTCACTATATGACGTCATAATCGGTTTGAAGATACTTTAAGCTTAACAAAATGGTACTCGAAAGCGTTCAGCCGCTTTTGCGATTCCCGTTAGGCGACACTATATTATAGTGACTTTTCGAAGGGAACCGAAAAACGACCTAACGTGCTCGCGCGACACCTTTTTAGGGATAAACTATCGCTTCAACCCGATATAGTGACGTCAGGAAGGGAACTGATATAGGTCGAAGGCCTAAGTGCGAAAATCTAAAAAAATTCATGAAAAAATAATAATAATAATTCACAAAATTTTTTTTAAGTTTCGAAATTTGCACTTAGACCTTCGACTTCTATTAGTTCCCGATTAGGCGTCACTATATGACGTCATAATCGGTTTGAAGATACTTTAAGCTTAACAAAATGGTACTCGAAAGCGTTCAGCCGCTTTTGCGATTCCCGTAAGGCGACACTATTATATAGTGACTTTTCGAAGGAACCACAAAACGACCTAACGTGCTCGCGCGACACCTTTTTAGGGATAGCTATCGCTTCAACCCGATATAGTGACGTCAGGAAGGGAACTGCATATAGGTCGAGGGCCTAAGTGCGAAAAATCTTTAAGAAAAATTCATGGAAAAAATAATAATATAAATTCACAAAAAAAAATTAAGGTTTCGGGAACTTTGACATCGAGGTTACGACACATAGGGCGCCCGATGAGCGTCACTATAGTGACTCTAATCGTTTATGAAGATTACTTTAAGCTTAACAAAATGGTACTCAGAAAGCGTTCAGCCGCTTTGCGATTCCGTAAGGCGAAACACTATATTATAGTGGACTTTTTCGAAGGTACCGAAAAACGACCTTAACGTGCTCGGCGACACCTTTGTTAGGGATAACTATCGTTCAACCGATAATAGTGACGTCAGGAAGGAACTGATATAGGTCGAAGCGCCTAAGTGCGAGAAAATCTAAAAAAAATTCATGAAAAAAATAATAATAATTCACAAAAAAAATTTAAGTTTCGGATTTGCACTTAGAATCGACTTATATTAGTTCCGATGCAGGCGTCACTATATGACGGTCATAATCGGTTTGAAGATACTTTAAGCTTAACAAAATGGTACTCGAAAGCGTTCAGCCGCTTTTGCGATTCCCGTAAGGCGACACTATATTATAGTGACTTTTCGAAGGGAACCGAAAAACGACCTAACGTGCTCGGGCGACAACTTTTTTAGGTGTAAACTATCGCTTCAACCGGATATAGTGACGTCAGGAAGGGAACTGATATGGTCGAAGGCTAAGTGCGAAATCTAAAAAAATTCATTGAAAAAATAATATAATAATCACAAAAATAAAATTTAAGTTTCGGAATTTGCACTTAAACTTCGACTTATATTTAGTTCCCGATGAGGCGTACTATATGACGTCATAATCGGTTTGAAGATACTTTAGGCTTAACAAAATGGTACTCGAAAGCGTTCAGCCGCTTTTGCGATTCCCGGAACTATATTATAGTGACTTTTCGAAGGGAACCGAAAAACGACCTAACGTTGTGCTCGCGCGACACCTTTTTAGGATAAACTATCGCTCAACCCGATATAGTACGTCAGAAGGGAACTGATATTAGGTCGAAGGCCTTAAGTGCGAAAATCTAAAAATTCATGAAAAAATATAATAATTTTTTTTTTTTAATTCACAAAAAAAAAATTTAAGTTTCGGAATTGCACTGAGAACTTCGACTTTATAGTTAGTTTCCCGATGAGCGTTTTTTTTTTTCCACTTATGGACGTGTGTCATAATCGGTTTGAAGATACTTTAAGCTTAACAAAATTGTACTCGAAAGCGTTCAGCCGCTTTTGCGATTCCCGTAAGGCGACACTATATTATAGTGACTTTTCGAAGGGAACCGAAAAACGACCTAACGTGCTCGCGCGACACCTTTTTAGGGATAAACTATCGCTTCAACCCGATATAGTGACGTCAGGAAGGGAACTGATATAAGTCGAAGGCCTAAGTGCGAAAATCTAAAAAAATTCATGAAAAAATAATAATAATAATTCACAAAAAAAATTTAAGTTTCGGAATTTGCACTTAGAACTTCGACTTATATTAGTTCCCGATAAGGCGTCACTATATGACGTCATAATCGGTTTGAAGATACTTTAAGCTTAACAAAATGGTACTCGAAAGCGTTCAGCCTCTTTTGCGATTCCCGTAAGGCGACACTATATTATAGTGACTTTTCGAAGGGAACCGAAAAACGACCTAACGTGCTCGCGCGACACCTTTTTAGGGATAAACTATCGCTTCAACCCGATATAGTGTCGTCAGGAAGGGAACTGATATAGGTCGAAGGTCTAAGGGCGAAAATCTAAAAAAATTCATGAAAAAATAATAATAATAATTCACAAAAAAAATTTTAAGTTTCGGAAATTTGCACTTAGAACTTCGACTTATATTAGTTCCCGATAAGGCGTCACTATATGACGTCATAATCGGTTTGAAGATACTTTGCTTAACAAAATTGTACTCGAAAGCGTTCAGCCCCCCACTTTTGCGATCGTAAGCGACACATATTCTATAGTGACTTTTTCGTAAGTAACCGAAAACGACCTAACGTGCTCCGCGCGAACCTTTTTAGGATAAACTATCGCTTCAACCCGATATAGGTGACGTCAGGGAAGGAAACTGATATAGGTCAAGCTCTAAGTGCGGAAAATCTAAAAAATTAGAAAAATAATTAATAATAATTCCACAAAAAAAAATTTAAGTTTCGGAATTGCACTTAGAACTTCGATTATATTAGTTCCCGATGAGCGTTCACTATATGGACGTGCATATCGTGTTTGAAGAATACTATTAAGCTTAACAAAATGGTACTGAAAGCGTTCAGCCGCTTTTGCGATTCCCGTAAGGCGACACTATATTATAGTGGACGTTTCGAAGGGAACCAAAAAACGACCTAACGTGCTCGCGCGACACCTTTTTAGGGATAAAAACTATCGCTTCAACCCGATTTATTAGTGACGTCAGGAAGGAAACTGATATAGGTCGAAGGCCTAAGTGCGAAAATCTCTAAAAAAAATCATGAAAAAATAATAATAATAAGTCAACAAAAAAAAATTTAAGTTCGAGTTTGCACTTAGACTTCGACCTAATTAGTTCCCGATGAGGCGTCGCTATATGACGTCATAATCGGTTTGAAGATACTTTAAGCTTAACAAAATGGTACTCGAAAGCGTTCAGCCGCTTTTGCGATTCCCGTAAGGCGACACTATATTATAGTGACTTTTCGAAGGGAACCGAAAAACGACCTAACGTGTTCGCGCGACACCTTTTTAGGGATAAACTATCGCTTCAACCCGATATAGTGACGTCAGGAAGGGAACTGATATAGGTCGAAGGCCTAAGTGCGAAAATCTAAAAAAATTCATGAAAAAATAATAATAATAATTCACAAAAAAAAAATTTAAGTTTCGGAATTTGCACTTAGAACTTCGACTTATATTAGTTTCCGATGAGGCGTCACTATATGACGTCATAATCGGTTTGAAGATACTTTAAGCTTAACAAAATTGTACTCGAAAGCGTTCAGCCGCTTTTGCGATTCCCGTAAGGCGACACTATATTATAGTGACTTTTCGAAGGGAACCGAAAAACGACCTAACGTGCTCGCGCGACACCTTTTTTAGGGATAAACTATCGCTTCAACCCGATATAGTGACGTCAGGAAGGGAACTGATATAGGTCGAAGGCCTAAGTGCGAAAATCTAAAAAAAATCATGAAAAAATAATAATAATAATTCACAAAAAAAAATTGAATTTGCACTTAGAACTTCGACTTATATTAGTTTCCGATGAGGCGTCACTATATGACGTCATAATCGGTTTGAAGATACTTTAAGCTTAACAAAATGGTACTCGAAAGCGTTCAGCCGCTTTTGCGATTCCCGTAAGGCGACACTATTATATAGTGACTTTTCGAAGGGAACCGAAAAACGACCTAAACGTGCTTCGCGCGGACACTTTAGGATAAAACTAATCGCTTCAACCGAATATAGTGAGTCAGGAAGGAACTGATATAGGTCGACGCCTAAGTGCGAAATCTAAAAAATTCATAGAAAAAATAAAATAATATTCAAAAAAAAAAATTTTAATTTTAGGAGTTTTCAATTTAGAAATTTTATTTTTATTTGATTCCGGAGAAGGGTATATATGAATGTCATAAATCGGCTTTAATATACTTAGCTTAACAAAATGGTTACTCGAAAGCGTTCAGGCCGCTTTTGCGATTCGTAAGCGACACTATATTATAGTGACTTTTCGAAGGTAACCAGAAAACGACCTAACGTGCTCGCGCGACACCTTTTTTAGGGATAAACTATCGCTTCAACCCGATATAGTGACGGTCAGGAAGGAAACTGATATTAGGATCGAAGCTAAGTGCGAAAATCTAAAAAAATTCATGAAAAAATAATATATAATTCACAAAAAAAAATTTAAGTTTTCGAATTTGCACTTAGAACTTCGACTTATATTAGTTCCCGATGAGGAGGCGTCAATATATGACGTCATAATCGGTTTGAAGATACTTTAAGCTTAACAAAATGGTACTCGAAAGCGTTCAGCCGCTTTTGCGATTCCCGTAAGGCGACACTATATTATAGTGACTTTTCGAAGGGAACCGAAAAACGACCTAACGTGCTCGCGCGACACCTTTTAGGGATAAACTATCGCTTCAACCCGATATAGTGACGTCAGGAAGGGAACTGATATAAGTCGAAGGCCTAAGTGCGAAAATCTAAAAAAATTCATGAAAAAATAATAATAATAATTCACAAAAAAAATTTAAGTTTCGGAATTCACTTAGAACTTCGACTTATATTAGTTCCCGATGAGGCGTCACTATATGACGTCATAATCGGTTTGAAGATACTTTAAGCTTAACAAAATGGTACTCGAAAGCGTTCAGCCGCTTTTGCGATTCCCGTAAGGCGACACTATTATATAGTGACTTTTCGAAGGGAACCGAAAAACGACTTAACGTGATCGGGCGACACCTTTTAGGTGAAAACTATCGCTTCAACCCGATATAGTGTCGTCAGGAAGGGAACTGATATAGCGAAGGTCAAGGTCGAAAATCTAAAAAAATTCATAAAAAATAATAATAATAATTCACAAAAAAATTTTAGTTTTCGGAATTTGCACTTAGAACTTCGACTTATAAGTTCCGATAAGCCGTCACTATATGACGTCATAATCGGTTTGAAGATACTTTAAGCTTACAAAATGTACTCCGAAAAGCGTTCAGCCGCTTGTGCGATTCACCGTAAGGCGGACACTATATTATAGTGACTTTTCGAAGAACCCGAAAACGACCTAACGTGCTCGCGCGACACCTTTTAGGGATAAACTATCGCTTCAACCCGATATAGTGACGTCAGGAAGGGAACTGATATAGGTCGAAGGCCTAAGTGCGAAAATCTAAAAAAATTCATGAAAAAATAATAATAATAATTCACAAAAAAAAATTTAAGTTTCGAAATTTGCACTTAGAACTTCGACTTATATTAGTTCCCGATGAGGCGTCACTATATGACGTCATAATCGGTTTGAAGATACTTTAAGCTTAACAAAATGGTACTCGAAAGCGTTCAGCCGCTTTTGCGATTCCCGTAACGCGACACTATATTATAGTGACTTTTCGAAGGGAAACAAAAAACGACCTAACGTGCTCGCGCGACACCTTTTTTAGGGATAAACTATCGCTTCAACCCGATATAGTGACGTCAGGAAGGGAACTGATATAGGTCGAAGGCCTAAGTGCGAAAATCTAAAAAAATTCATGAAAAAATAATAATAATAATTCACAAAAAAAATTTAAGTTTCGGAATTTGCACTTAGAACTTCGACTTATATTAGTTCCCGATGAGGCGTCACTATATGACGTCATAATCGGTTTGAAGATACTTTAAGCTTAACAAAATTGTACTCGAAAGCGTTCAGCCGCTTTTGCGATTCCCGTAAGGCGACACTATATTATAGTGACGTTTCGAAGGGAACCGAAAAACGACCTAACGTGCTCGCGCGACACCTTTTAGGGATAAACTATCGCTTCAACCCGATATAGTGACGTCAGGAAGGGAACTGATATAGGTCGAAGGCCTAAGTGCGAAAATCTAAAAAAATTCATGAAAAAATAATAATAATAATTCACAAAAAAAAAATTTAAGTTTCGGAATTTGCACTTAGAACTTCGACTTATATTAGTTCCCGATGAGGCTTCACTATATGACGTCATAATCGGTTTGAAGATACTTTAAGCTTAACAAAATGGTACTCGAAAGCGTTCGCCGCTTTTCGTCCCGTAAGGCGACCCACTATATATATAGGGAACTTTTCGGAAGGTAACGAAAAACACCTAACGTGCTCGCGCGACACCTTTTTTAGGGATAAACTATCGCTTCAACCCGATATAGTGACGTCAGGAAGGGAACTGATATAGGTCGAAGGCCTAAGTGCGAAAATCTAAAAAAATTCATGAAAAAATAATAATAATAATTCACAAAAAAAAAATTTAAGTTTCGGAATTTGCACTTAGAACTTCGACTTATATTAGTTCCCGATGAGGCGTCACTATATGACGTCATAATCGGTTTGAAGATACTTTAAGCTTAACAAAATGGTACTCGAAAGCGTTCAGCCGCTTTTGCGATTCCCGTAAGGCGACACTATATTATAGTGACTTTTCGAAGGGAACCGAAAAACGACCTAACGTGCTCGCGCGACACCTTTTTAGGGATAAACTATCGCTTCAACCCGATATAGTGTCGTCAGGAAGGAAACTGATATAAGTCGAAGGCCTAAGTGCGAAAATCTAAAAAAATTCATGAAAAAATAATAATAATAATTCACAAAAAAAAATTTAAGTTTCGGAATTTGCACTCAGAACTTCGACTTATATTAGTTCCCGATGAGGCGTCACTATATGACGTCATAATCGGTTTGAAGATACTTTAAGCTTAACAAAATGGTACTCGAAAGCGTTCAGCCGCTTTTGCGATTCTCCCCACAATTTATTACTATTTTTCCAATAATTTATTTTAATTTAGTCACCCTAAAAAATGATTTAATGAAGAAAACGGTATTTTATGGGAGACTAAATTAAAAAAAGAATTATCTGAAACTGATATAGATCGAAGATCTAAGTGTTAAAATCTTAAAATTCCCCCAAAAAATTATTCACAAATTTTTTTTAAGTCGAAATTATTTGTCAGAATTTGCACAAAGACCTTTGACCTATATTGGTTCCCGAAGAGGCGTCACTATGTGACGTCATAATCGGTTCAATTTAAACATAAATTTTGAATTATGATTTATTCTAAGAATAATGTTTTTACTAGCTACGACGGGTTTAAATAAAATACGATAATTAATACAAATTTTTATTCCTTAAAATAAAATATTTAATTATATAATTTTCAGAGATCGGAAATTTTTCCATATGTACCAATCAAAAAACCTTTATATAAAAAACAACAACAATTTTTTAATTTATTTTAAAGTTCTCCATTGTATACGTCGAACAGCTTCAAAAATGTTGTTGAGAAATTCATGATTATCAACACGGGAAAAAGCCAAATGAAATGTTATTGGCTTGGTAAGAAGTAGAAATCGTTCTAATAACTTAAAAAAAGAACTCGGTTCAAAAAAATAGATATCGTCTTTCAACCATAATGGACTCTGAAATAAATTTTTTTCTCTTTCGGCCTCGTATTTACGGCAATCGATCGATTCAAGATTAGCTGGCAAACAACCCGTCGGTGAGAGAGTATATTGCTTTATGTTCCACCTAATGATTGAATTTCCGCGCATATCGTTCATAGTCACCATGATCCTTTTGAACAGTTGGTCGATATCTGTTAAGTGCTCCGGATTAAGGCATCTATTAAAGCGCTTAAACGAGCTTCTTCGTCCGTACGCTACGTATCGATCAAAATTAAATTCTATTCCTCTCTTTAAAGAACGAGTAATGTTCAAAATATTATAAACTTTGCAAACATCGAAACGTTCCCATTTGAAAAATATTACGACCTTTTCCAGTTTTGGAGAGACGCGACAAATATCATATAAGACATCCGAAAAATCGATTTTTAATTCTACCAAATTTTTAAAAACAGCTTTATTTTCAATATCAGATATCATTTCGCAGTTTCCGACTGACGAAGGTATATGATTCTTTATCAGGATTTCTAATTCGGTCAAATTCGGAAAGGCTTCGACGATTTTATTACTCAATGAGCCACAGATGCGATATTCTTCAAAAATTCTCCATATGTCGTCGTACGACATTCTCAAGATACGCACATTCGGAAATCGGAATGGAGAAAGGGTATGTAAATTTTGGTTTCTTTGAAGGATAGCATTAAATTGACAAACGCTGCGTAAATTCAATTCCAAGGAACCGTCGATCTTTCCAATACTCTTTTGTAATCGGTTTCTAAAAACGTTCGTATCCCAGGAATCGATAATTTTCTTTTCCATTTCACTTAGCCAAGATACACTCGAATGTAAATGGCATATTTGCGCACTGCCCTTCATAGTCTGGCGCATAAAGAGAAAAATAACCGCGTAAATGCCTTTGCACGAGAGACAAAATGGTATTTCGATTTTGTTTCTTTCATCACGATCTTTCGTCAGAAGTTTCCGAAAATTGAGTTCCAACATTTCTAATAATGCTCTATTACCCGCTGCTGCTGCTGCTGCTGCTTCTCCTTCTCCTTCTCCTTCTCCCTCTGAAAATGTTACGCAATTTTCGAATTGCCGCGGGGCTTCTCTGATTTCCCATTCGATCATTCTTCTATTTTCAATTTCAACAACCACTACTAAATTATTTAAATTTTGGTTAAAACAATTGTCGCATTTACTGAAAGTATCTTCCGACATAAAATAGTCGTAGCAGGGAAATAGTTCTTCCTCCGACGAGAAACTGAAAATCAATTCTAGCTTATTTACCCTCGTTTTTGCAGCCAATAATCTTACCCGATCGTCGCTAACAACGGTGGATGGGTGCCTATGGGTTAAACGAATTCCGATTTTTTGTAAATTAAACATCGATGAGATTTCGATAATTTCCTCGATGTCGTTATAATCCACGGTTAACGTAGTTAATTGGTTTAACGGTGCAATACGGAGCTTCCGCATTTTGCTAGAGAAATCAAATTTGACGATTTTTTTATCTACTCTTAAAAACTCTGAATCGTTTTTGCTAACCGAAGCTTTCGCCGACCGTCTCAAAATAAGAGGGGGGCCCCTTTTCTTACACATTTCGATAAGGTCTAATCCAGACGTCCTCTCGCGGCGACATTTGCACGTTAGTTTTAGTGAGTTTATATTTGGAAATATGATCGAAATATTTTTCATCATCTCCAGAAAGTAGTCGTGGGCAAGACGGTCAGTACCAGTATTAACTATTTCTAGCTTCTCGATGCGAACCAAAGGCCAATATCGTTTTTTTTTCATCGAGTCCGTTAATTTTAAAAAGGTTTCGCACCGATCTAAATAAAAAGTCAAAGCTTTCATACGTTCGTATTCGGTACTCATCGTCCTAATAACTTCGGGGGTTCTGACAGTCATAGCGGGAACGACATCGGCAAAACTCTCTGCGCCCACGACCATATATTCGGTCACCGCGAGGGTTATCGCTTCGGTCGTCTTGTACGGATTTTTCGTCGCGTTTTCGAGAAAGTCCAGATAGGTCGCCGAGGTTTTTTGGTCGTCGCCCGAGCCGAATAGCGATAATATCGGGTTAAAATTTAATTCCTTCGCTCCGTGTTTTTCGGTCATTCGATTCAGAATCAAATCAAAAAGTAAATGATTCACCGAGGACGATCTTTTCGAATCCGATCCGCTACTACAGGCAGCATCTTGAAAAGATCGTGTTTCTAAGATGACCGTCATCGCCAGATCTTGCAGATTTTTGACTTTCCGATCCATTTTGAGTTTTTCGTCGTTGTCTATTTCGGGTTTAATAAAAAAAAGGATTAAGTCGCGCAGTATTTTCTTCACCAAAAAACAATCATTCTTTAAATTCTCGGGTGCTGATGTGCCGTGTAGTATTAACGTTTCGCGCGACTTACGTAAAGACACGATCCCTTTTATATTCCAAATATAGAAAAAAACGAATTAATTAAATTTTTTGTTTATCAATGCTTTTTATTTAAAATAAAAAAAGTAAAATATTTCTAAATGACTGAAAAAAAATTTTGAAATATTTTTTTAGACTTTTTAAATTTATGCACTTAGACCTACGACGTATATAAAACAACGGGTTGAGATAAATACACGTTAATCAATAGCAAACTTTATTCCTTTAAATAAATAAATAAATAAATAAATAAATAAATAAATAAATAAAAAGTCAATAATAATAATAATACAATTTTTATAGATCAGAAAGTTTTCCATATGCGCTACCGCAAACACAGGCCTATATGAAAAGACATAATAAAATTTCTAAATTTATTTCATCATTTCCGATTGTATACGTCGGACAGCTTTGAAAATGTTGTTAAGAAAATCATGATTATCGATATAGAAACACACCAAATGAAATGTTTTTGGTTTGGGTTCTAGAAACCGCTCTAATAACTTAAAAAAAGAACTCGGTTCAAAAAAACAGATATCGTCTTTCAACCATAATTGACTCTCGTAGAAATTCTTTTCTCTTTCTTCCTTGTATTTAGGGCTATCGATCGATTCAAGATGATCTGGCAAACGAGCCGCCTCAAAGAGATCGTACTGCTTTATATTCCACCGAATGAGTGAATTCCTGTAAACGTCGTTCATAGTCAACGTAATCGTTTTGAACAGCTGGTCGATATTTATTCTGTGCGCGGGGTTACGGCATTCGTTAAAGTACCTAAAGGTACTTCGTTCAAACGTTACGTAGCGATCAAAATTAAATTCTAATCCTCTTTTTAAAGAACGAGTAAGGTTCAAAAAATTAAAAAGTTTGCAAACGTTGAAACGTTCCCCTCTGAAAAATATTACGACCCTTTCCAGATTTGGAGAGACGCGACAAATATTGAATAAAATATCTGAAAAATCGATTTTTAATTCTACCAAATTTTTTAAAAAGGCTTGGTTTTCATTATCTAATATCATTTCGCAGTTTTCAACGGAGGTATCATGATTTATTCTGATTTCTAAGTCGGTCAAATTCGGAAAAGCTTCGACGATTTTATTACTCAATGAGCCGCAGTTGTGATTTTTTTCAAAAATTCTCCATATTTCGTCGTACGACAACCTCAATATGCGCACATTCGGAAATTGGAATGGAGAAAGGGTATCTAAATTTTCGTTTCTTCGAAGGATAACGTTAAATTGGCAAATGCTGCGTAAATTCAATTCCAAGCAACCGTCGATCTTTCTAATACTCTTTCGCAATTGGTTTCTAAAAATATTCGTATCCCAGGAGTCGATTATTTTCTTTTCTAGTTCCCTTCGCCACGATACAGTCGAATGTAAATGACACGTCTGCATACTACCCTCCATAGTCTGGCGCATGAAGAGCAAAATAACCGCGTAAATGCCTTTGCAAGAGAGACAAAATGGTATTTTGATTTCGCTTCTTTCTTCACGACCTTCGGTAGGAAGTTTCCGAAAAATGAATTCTAACATTTCTAATAACACCTCACCTCCCACCGCCACCGCTGCTGCTGCTGCTGCTGCTGCTGCTTCCGCTGCTGCCGCTGCTGCCGCTGCTGCCGCTTCTCCCCCCAGTAATGTTACCCAGTTTTCGAATTGTAATGGGCCTTCCCTTATTTCCCATTCGATCAATCTTTTATTTTCAATTTCAACCACTACGACTAAATTATTTAATTTTTGGTTAGAACAATTATC
>JABUQX010001506.1:5000-7500 GCA_015478945.1 Trachelipus rathkii
CGAAAAACACTTCAAAAAGAGGGAAGGGGAAGACTTCATTCCCCCAAAGAATGCCACCCTCACATGATGACGAAAAGCCATCTGTTTCTTACTCAGAGGCTGAGTTGAAAATCGCTCCGGCATCTTCCCGCCAAACGCAAAGCAAGTTTGTGCATTCGATTAGACTTCCAAATTTTCCTGAAAATGATGCACAAATTTGGATAAAAGCGGTGAACAATATCTTTAAACTTCATAAAATAAAAAGTAGCCAAGAAAAATTAAGATTAATAGCGCCAATGCTCCCGATTCATTTGTTAGCCACTATCAAAACCCCAATCAAAAATAACACCTTAAAGAGTTGGTGGGAAACCATTAAAAAGAAACGCTACGCAACATCAAAAGCATCAAAAATCCGAAATGTCTTCAAGAAAAATGCAGTACAGGTTTGAACTTCCCAAGTGAGTTTGTGGGCGCAAAAAAGAAAGACCATTGGTGAAGAAACCGCGAAAAACCTTTTCAAAAAAAAAAACAACAAACTTTAGCGAAAGAATACTTCTTAAACAAGCTGCCTCCCACTGTGTCCCAAAATTTAAACGAAATCACAGAAAGTGTAAGTATACACACACTTACTTACATGGCAGACACCCTGTACAGAATCACGAACGAGTAAATAAAAAAGAAAAACAAAGAACAGCTGGCAACAACACCTCCTCACACTTCGAAAAAAAGAATGTGAGAGACAGCTGTTAATCCAAGAAAAGAATCTACAACCTTTTAAAATAAATGAAAAATACTTGTAAACAAACTTTGAAACATAGTGGTGCAGAAATAAATGTAATTAGAAAAATAAATGCTAAAAACACTAATAAACAGAAAATCAGAAATAGTAGTCAATAAATACTACCACCAAGACCACCACCACTATAACTAAATAATAAAAATAAAAATAATAATAAAAATAGTGGCAAAATTACTACTACTACTACTACTACTACTACTACTAATAATAATAATAATAATAATAATAATAATAATAATAATAATAATAATAATAATAATAATAATAATAATAACAATAACGATAGTGATAAATGTGCAAACGATGGAAAATGACAATAAAGTGAAAAATTGTGAATCCTATGTAAGGAAATTGTGATCAAATGGACCACCGTAAATCTATGTCAAAGGGAAAGCCTGTGCCCTCTTGTGTTAAAGACAATAACTAAAAGTCCGATAAATTGAATAAAAAAAAAAAAAAAAATATTACAAAATAATAAAAATGTTCTATCAAAAATGAAGCCAAAAACGGCAAATGTAAATTAAAAGTTTCCAAAATTGGTGAAGTGCTTTGTCTTACATATAATATCTCTTGTTGCATGTCAATTATACATTTATTTATATATGATAATTATTATAGGCTAGTCATTAAAAGATTTTAAATAGTCTAAAATTTCCAACGGCAAACGATTCCAACCTTCGAGTTGCCATCGATCGCTATATAAATAAATATGAAAGCTACAACGTATCAGTAGTTCTTACAAGTCAAAAATTTAAATGCTTAGAAATTTTAATGAAAGTTTCTTCATAGTTTAGTTAATAAATTCAATTAAAAATTCATAAAAGTTGTTACTAAAATATATAATAAATAAATATATCAAACTAATTTATTTAAAAAATCGACTCTTTACATTCTGGCGAGATTTCGCGGCAACTTTCGAATAAGAAATTCCGTTGTTTCAGCTGACGAGTTGAAATGAAGGAGTGGCTTGTGAAAAGGAAGCCAAAGATATCTACGCTAGAATGCATAAAGTCGATAGAATATTTTCAAATAAAGTGGAAGGAAAATGGTAGAGGCAAATTTGCTCCGGAAATTCAAAAATCATGAAAAAAAAATGATTCGGAGAAATTTAGTGTTTACGCGCTATCACTCTCTGAACGAATCTCATGAATAAGAAAGACCGAGTAGCTTGCCTCCGAAATTTTAAACCTATTTTTTTGAAATCCTTTATCAACTTTAAAATTAAATATCATCTTTTCCATCAATAGTTAGTCATCAAAAATAATTATTATACTGAATGATCATGATCTTATTAAAAATTAAAAATTTTCTCCGGTGATCGGTGTATTTGAATGAAAATATAATGTATTCTATCTTAATGACTTTTCAAAATTTGAAAGTTCGGAGGAAAACAAAATCCTCCAAACGCTAGAAAACGGAATTAAAATGGTATACTAATATTTCTAAAAATATATTGACTTTATATAGAGGAAAATAAATTTTAAAGAACTTTCATTCCATGAGTCACTTTAATTACAACTTGGATTATATTTTAGAATTAAAATTTTAATACTTTTTATTTAAAGATGATAAAAATTTGTTAAATAAATCTTTGTCAAAGCTACGTAGCCCTCTAACGGGACCTGCTCAAACTATATCAATGTACATAGTAACAGCCAGCTGCGCGCGCAATTAGCGTAGGAACAAAATGCAAACTTCTGAATGAACTGTATAGGCGCGCAA
>JABUQX010001506.1:25000-31007 GCA_015478945.1 Trachelipus rathkii
GGACATTCTAGAGGGGCCAATGCAGCTTCTTAATTATTAATTTTTATTGGTTGACTGGGCAGTCTAAAAAGGAACCAATGCGGCTTACTCAAGTATATCCTTATTTATTATGAGTTGACTGGGACATTCTAGAGGGGTCAATGCGAGCTTCTTAAATATTATTTTTAATTATTAATTATTATTGGTTGACTGGGACAGTCTAGATAGGCCTATGCGGCTTCTTAAGTATTATTCTTATTTATTATTTGATATTTATTATGAGTTGACTGGGACATTCTAGAGGGGCCAATGCGGCTTCTTAATTATTAATTTTTATTGGTTGACTGGGACAGTCTAAAAAGGACCATGCGGCTTCTTAAATATTATTCTTATTTTATGAGTTGACTGGGACATTCTAGAGGCGTCAATGCGGTTTCTTAATTATTATTTAATTTATTATTATTATATTATTATTGGTTGACTGGGACAGTCTAATAAGGACCATGCTTTTTAAGTATTATTCTTATTTATTATTTATTATGGGTTGACTGGGACATTCTAGAGGGGCCAATGTGGCTTCTTAATTATTAATTTTTATTGGTTGACTGGGACAGTCTGAAAAGGACCATACGGCTTCTTGTATTATTCTTATTTATTATGGGTTGACTGGGACATTCTAGAGAGGTTAATGCAGCTTCTTCTTAATTAGTATTCAGAATAATAATTAGGAAGCTGCTTGTCCTCTATAGAATGTCCAGTCATCCCATAATAAATAAGAATAATACTTAAGAAGCCATGGTCCTTTTTAGACTGTCCCAGTCAACCAATTGGCTCCTCTAGAATATCCCAGTAAACAATAACCTAAATAATAAATAATAAACTTAATAAGCGTTGGGCCTAATGCAAGATGTCCAGTCACCAATAATATTAATAATTAAAAATAATAAATAAGTCACATGGATCCCTCTAAAATGTCCCAGTCAACTCATTATAAATAAGAATAATGCTTAAGAAGCCGCATGGTCCTTTTTAGACTGTCCCAGTAGACCAATAAAAATTATTAATTGAGAAGCCGCATTGGCCCCTCTAAAATGTCCCAGTCAATCCATAATAATTAATAAATAAGAATAAATAATTCAGAGCCGTATGGGCCTATCTAGACTGTCCAAGTCAACCCATAATAATTAATAATTAAGGATAATTTATTCTTAATTATTATAATGGGTTGACTGGGACAGTCTAGATAGGCCATGCGGCTTTTCTGAATTATTACTCTTATTTATTAATTTTTGTTGGTTGACTGGGACAGTCTAGGTAGGCAGATGTGGCTTCTTAATTATAATACTATTCATTAATTACATTAATTATTATTAAAAATTATTCTTAATTCTAAATTTTTTATGGGTGACTGGGACATTCTAGAGGGACAATGCGCGCTTCTCAATTAATTAATCTTATTGTTGACTGGGAAAGTCTAAAAGGACCATGCGGTGGCTTAAGTATTATTTATTTATTTTGAGTTGACTGAGACATTTTAGAGGGAATTAATGTAATGTGGCTTCTTAATTATTATTTTTTAAATTATTAATTAATTATTGGTTGATTGGGACAGTCTAGATTAGGCCCATGCTGCTTCTTAAGTATTATTTTATTTATTATTTATTATGGGTTGACTGGGGACATTCTAGAGAGGCCAATGCGGCTTCTTATTATTATTTTTTTAATTTTGGTTGACTGGTAAAGTCTAAAAAGGACCATGCGCCTTCTTAAGTATTATTCTTCATTCTATTTGAGTTGACTGGGACATTCTAGAGATGTCAATGCGGCTTCTTAATTATTCTATTTTTTAATTATTAATTATTATTGGTTGACTGGGACAGTCTAGATAGGCCGATGCGGCTTCTGAATTATTATTTTATTTAATTATATTATTTGGGGTTGACTGGGACATCCTAGAGTGGTCAATGCGGCTTCTTAATTTTTATTAATTTTTATTGTTGACTGGGACAGTCTAAATATTATTCATGCGGCTTCTTAAGTATTGTTCTTATAATATATTATGGGTTAACTGGGACATTCTAGAGGGTTTAATGCATCTTCTTAATTATTATTCTTAATTATAATTATTATGGGGTTGAACTGGGACGTCTAGAGTCCATTCGCTTCTGAAATTTATTATTCTTATTTATTAATTATAATGGATTGACTGGGAACATTCTAGAGGGCCAATGCGGCTTTTAATTATTATTCTTAATTATTAATTTTGTTGGTTGACTGGGACAGTTTACGATAGGCCCATGTGGCTTTTTAATTATAATTACTATTCATTAATTACATTAATTATTATTAATTATTCTTAATTCTTAATTTTTATGGGTTAGAATGGGACACTCTAGATTGGATTCTGCGTCTTCTTACTGTCTCTTAATATTTTAATATTTTACATATATTTATATATATATATAATATTATATATATATATATATATAAATATATATATATATATATATATATATATATATATTAATATATATTTATATATATAATATAATATATATATATATATATATTATTATATATATATACTATATATATATCTCACATGACGTCACGAATCTGAAAAAATCAAAAAAATCAAAAAAATCAAAAAAATCAATAAAATCAAAAAAATCAAAAATTGATTTTTTTCTAAAAAAATCAAAAAAATCCCCAACCCTGGTCCCAGTTAACCCATAATATATAAGAACAATACTTAAGAAGCCGCATTGTAATATTTAGACTGTCCCAGTCAACCATAAAAATTAATAAATTAAGAAGCCGCATTTACCCCTCTAGAATGTCCAGTCAACCCATAATAAATAATAATAGATAATACTTAAAAAGATCGTATGGGCCTATCTAAGACTGTTCCCAGTCAACCAATTATAATTAATAATTAAAAATGATAATTAAGAAGCCGCATTGACACCTCTAGAATGTCCCAGTCAACTCATTATAAATAAGAATAATACTTAAGAAGCAGCATGGTCCTTTTTTAGACTTTCCCAGTCAACCAAAAAAAATAATTAAGAAGCCGCATTGGCCCCTCTAGAATGTCCCAGTCAACCCATAATAATCATAATAAAAAAATACTTAAGAAGCAGCATGGGCCTATCCTAGACTGTCCCATCAACCAATAATATTACAATTAAAAATCATAATTAAGAAGCCACATTAATCCCTCTAAAAAGGTACAGTCAACTCAAAATAAATAACAATAATCTTAAGAAGCCGCATGGTTCTTTTAGACTTTCCCAAGTAAACCATAAGAATTAATTATTGAGAAGCCGCATTGGTTCCTCTAGAATGTCCCAGTCAACCCCTATTAAAATTTAGAATTAAGAATAATTTTTAATATAATTAAATTTAATGAATAGTATTTATAAATTAAGACAGCCACATGGGCCTACCTAGACTGTCCCAGTCAACCAACAAAATTAATAAATAAGAATATAATTCAGTAAGCCGCATGGGGCCTATCTAGACTGTCCCAGTCAACCCGTAATTAATATTTAAGAATAAATTATTCTTATTCTTAATTATTATGGGTTGACTGGGCCAGTCAAGATAGGGCCAATGCGGCTTCTGAATTACTATTTTTTTATTTAAATTAATTTTATGGATTGAACTGAGACATTCTAGAGGGGCCAATGAGACTTTTTAATTATTATTCTTAATTATTAATAATTGTTTGCTTTGACTGGGACAGTGTAGCAATAGGCCCATTGCTTCTTAATTATAAATGCCTGTTCATTAATTACATTTAATTATTATTAAAATTATTCCTAATTCTTAATTTTTATGGGTTTGACTGGGACATTCTAGAGGGGCCGATGCGGCTCTCAATTATTATTTTTATTGGTCGTCTGGGTAAGTCTAAAGGACCATGCGGCTTCCTTAAAGTATTATCTTATTTTATAATGAGTTGACTGGGACATTCTAGAGGGATCCATGTGGGCCTTAATTATTATTTTTAATTATTAACTTATTATTGGGTTGAATGGGACAGTCCTTGGATAGGCCCATACGGCTTTTCTTAAGTATTCCTTATTTATTTTTATTTGTGTTTACTGGGTATTCTAGAGGGGCCAATGCTGCTTTTTAATTATTAATTTTTAAATTGGTTGACTGGGACAGTCTTAAAAGGACCATGCGGTTCTTAAGTATTAATCTTATTTATTATGAGTTGACTGGGACATTCTAGAGGTCAATGCAGCTTCCTAATTATTATTCTGAATAATAATTAAGAAGCTGCATTAACCTCTCTAAAATGTTCCAGTCAACCCATAATAAATAGGAATAATACAAGAAACCGTATGGTCCTCTTTAGACTTGTCCCAGTCAACCAATAAAAATTAATAATTAAGAAGCCACATTGGCCCTCTAGAATGTCCCAGTCAACCCATAATAAATAAATAAATAAGAATACATACTTAAGAAGCATTATAAGCCTATCTAGACTGTCCCAGTCAACCAATAATAATATATATATATAATTAATAATTAAAAATATTAATTAAGAAACCGCATTGACACCTCTTGAATGTCCCAGTCAACTCATAATAAATAAGAAAAATATTTAAGAAGCCGCATTGTCTTTTTTAGACTGTCCCAGTCAACCAATAAAAATATTAATAATTAAGCCGCATTGGCCCCTCTAGAATGTCCCAGTCCAACTCATTAATAAATAAATATATAAGAATTAATACTTAAGAAGCCACTTGGGCTATATAGCTGTTCAGTCAACCAATAATAATTAATAATTAAAATAATATTTCAGAAGCCGCATTGACCCTCTAGAATGTCCCAGTCACCTCATAATAAAATAAGAATAATACTTGAGAAGCCGCATGGTCTTTTTAGACTGCCCAGTCAACCAATAAAAATTAATAATTAAGAAGCTGCACTGGCCCCTCTCGAATGTCCCAGTCAACTCATAATTAAATAATAAATAATAATAATATTTAAGCACCGCATGGGCCTATCTAGACCGTCCCAGTTTTATCCTCAAAGCCAAAAATCTACCTCCTCGTTGCTTTAGTTGCGCTCTTTCAGCTATATCTGTCTTTTTTTAATAGGGTGCTAAATTGTAACAATCACTCTCATACTGGCCTAACATATTATTTATCACGACATTATACAAAAACAAAATATATAATTAGTCTGCATTTGGCATTAATTTTACATTTTTAACCCTAGGCCCTAGCTCTGGGTTCAAAATCTTACAATGGAAACAATGACACAGCAGCACTAAAGAATGTTACAGACTTACGGGTTACATGCCAATAGTTTGTTGAAAATTGAAAAAAAATCATATCTCAAAACTATATTTTTTTTTAGTTTTATTTTTAATTTTTTTATTTCTATTGAAATTAAATTACTTAAATCTGCAATAAAAAGAAAGATGTTGTTGGAATCAGCATACAATTTTAGTTATTAAATTACCAAAATAAATTAAAATAAACATAAGAAAAAACATTTGTTAACAAATTTTGTTTTTTTCGTGCCATCCCTGTCAGGAAGTATGACGTAGTGAGTAAGCCAAGGGAGATTTTGGAGGGATTGGGAGGGAGGGGTTGATTTTATACCGTTGGAGCGGATTTTGTTTAAGTTTATTATATATATATATATATTATATATTATATATATATATATATATATATATTATATATATATATATATATATATTATATATATATATATATATATATATAGTTATATTATATATTTATATAACTATATATATATATTATATATATATATATATATTATATATATATATATAAATACATATAATGCCCTGTTGACCTAATATTTAGAAAATAGTGCAATTATTATTAATCTAAGTAGGCTTAACTAGTCAACAAATTTCACTTTCATGTAGGGAGGTTACATTTAGCTACCTTCGAAACAGAAACTATAATAAAATAAAATTAATATTTCCGTGAAGCACATAATAAACAGAAACACATAATAAATTTACACAAAA
>JABUQX010001507.1:0-7500 GCA_015478945.1 Trachelipus rathkii
AAGAGAGATATATATATATAGATAATATATATTATATTATAATAATATATATATATATATGTATAAGTTGTAGTGATAGGGTATATATATATATATATACATATATATATATATATAATATAAATATATAAATATAATAAATCTAATAAATAATATATATATAATAAATATATATATCATATATATATATTATAATAATTATATATTTTTTATAAGTCAGAGTAACTACTACACTCGTGCTGTTTCGTGATAGCACTAGAAGCGATCGATCTTCTTCAAATTTCATAAAGTTTACGAAAAATTCTCTTATTTTTTTTTGTAAAAATAGGTCATCTGAAAGAATACCTAAAAATTAAAAGATTAAAAGATTTATTAAAATTAAAGCAAAAAGTGTAGAGAATCATTCGCCATTGAGTAATGCTCATTTTCAATCACTTATAAATTGGTGACTAGCTCGTGTGCTTCTCTGAAAAAGCGGAGAGAAAATTTGAAGACGTACAATACATATTCGGGAATTTAATTTTTTTACAAGTTGTTTTTTGTTTTCCTATTCAGCAATTTTATTAATTACATTAATTATTATCAAAAAAAAATTTAAGATAAACATTACATGTTCTTAATGCACATTTCAAAAAAAATAATAATATATTTCAAATATTATCTGATTTTGAAAGAAAAACAATAATTTACCCATAAGAAAATTATAAGCTATAAAAACTGTAAAAATAGTGATAACTCAAATATCTAATGCGAATAATTATTTGTGTTAAATATACATACATCTATATATTATATATATATAAAATATATATATAATATAATATATATATAATATTATATAATATATAATATATATAATATAATATAATATAATATATATATATTATAGTATATATAGAGAGAGAGAGTAGAGAGAGAGAGAGAGAGAGATGTGAGAGAGAGAGAGAGAAAAAGACCTAGAGTCAACGCTGATATATATATATATATTATATATATATATATATATATATATATATATATATATATATAATATATAGTATATATAATAAAAAAATATATAAGATAATATATATATATAATATAATATTATTATAGTATATATATATATATATATAATACCCTGAATACTAAAATAAGAAACTATGAACCAGTTTTGCTGAAATTATACTTAATGATCATAGCAACGCTAAGCTTCTGAAACAATAAAGGAATGTTTTAAATTCATTAATTAAGTGCCAATATCTCAAGATCAACGCAACACAAACCCTTCGCCTAAGCAACATACTTTACATATAAATTAAACATTAATAATTTTATTACAGGTTCTCGAAATATTCTGAAAATGTACCATTAATATTCGTGTGTTGGTTGTGGTGGTGGTGGTCGAGGTAGTAGCAGCGGTAGTGTGGTAGTAGTTCAAGGTGGTTTTGGGGCTTTATGTATGCTTAAAAAAGGGCTTCTTATTTTTTAAACAGTTATAGATGGTGCATTATTTTTATAAATTAAAAAATTATTATTATTATTATTATTATTATTATTATTATTATTATTATTATTATTATTATTATTATTATTATTATTATTATTATTATTATTTTTTAGTAGTGGTAAATTACTAAGAAACTTACAAATTATTATATTAGTTATATTATTAATTATTAATTATATATTGCTTTTGGTAGTGTAAATCTAAAGAAACTAGATACAAATTGATTAATTGTTATATTATTTATTTTTATTATATTATAATTATTATTATATTCTTATTATTTTATTATATTATTTATTTATTTTATTATATAAAAATTATATTTTTTTTATTATTATTATTGGTATTATTATTATTATTATTAATTTTCGATTATTATTATTATTATTATTTTTTATTATTATTATTATTATTATTATTATTATTATTATTACTATTATTATTTTTATTTTTATTTATTATTATTATTGTTTTTTTTTTTTTTTTTTTTTTTTTTTTTTTTATTAGTATTATTATTAAAAGGTAAACTAAAATTCTGATTTTTTAAGCTTCTTAGTAACACAGTTTAATTTTTATAATTATAATGGACAGCGTTAAAATCTTAATAACTGATATTTAAGATTTCTATTACTTTTATATTTTTCTTCAGATATTCTTACTGCATCACTTAATAACCAACATGCTATGCCCGCAATGATTTGCAGTTTTTACTATTATATTTAATAAAAGTATATCATAATTTACTCTAAACAATAAAATAACCTTCAACGAAATAAGATGTTTCTTTAAATATATACAGCATTCAGAACCAATAAGAATTGATCAGGTACATAAAAATAATTTATAAGTAAATACTTAAGCAGCTGTTTATAATGATTTTATGCACTCGGTATATTCGCTGTTAATTACTAAACTTTTGAGAAAAGACATGCACAAGGTCAGCAATAGGTCCGTTTAGTATATGATGTCAAATTAACGAAAACTTATTTGTAGTGTTTACTTTCTTTCTTTTGAAACGCAGCGTAACCGCATACTTGAGCTTAGCTTAGCCTAAGCCTATAGCAATACTCTTTTTTTTAATCTATAGAATCTTACACGGCGAGTTTAGGAAATGTTTATTATTGAAAATAGCGAGGAAATATCGTCACAATATATCCATTCATTATTTTCCCAGGTTTATTTATTTACTTATTTTATTTAAATTTAATTGGTCAATTAAAAAAATTGAGGAACTTTTAAAATTAATATAAAATAAATAAGCGTGAGATTGAAATTGTTGTTTTACAGCTTCAAGTATTTAAAGTTATTACTGAGGAATTTTTATTTAAAATAAATTGTTTCAATATATTATATATATATATATAATATATATATATATATATATTGGTGTATATATATATATAATATTATATATATAATATTAATAGTATATATAATAATATATATATATATATATATATATATAATATATAATATTTATGTATATAATATATATATTATTATATAATATAATATATATACTATATATATAATATATAATATATATAATAATATATTTTATATATATATAATATATAATAATATATATATATATTATATATAATAATTTATATATATATATATATTAATATATATATATATTTATAATATATAATATATAATCTATATATTTATATATATATAATATATATTAGTATATATAATATAATATATAATATATAATATATACTATATATATATATATATATATATATATAAGTATGTATAAATATTATTATATATTATATAAATATATATATAATAAATAATAATATATATATATATATAATTTATATATATATAATATATTATATAATATATAATAATATATATATTACTATATATGATATATATATATATATATATATATATATATATATTATATAATATATATATCTTATATATATATATATATAATAATAATATAATAATATATATAGATTATATAATAATATTATGTATTAATTTTCAAAATTCAATTTCAAAATTACTTGTGAAAGATAACTTTTCAGAAATGATTAACAACACGAAAAATTTGGAATTATTCGTAAATTAATATACCGCAAAACAATTTCTCTGCAGAATCAATAAGTTTCATAAGCCTCTATAAATTTTTCATGAGTTTTTGTTTCAGGAATTTCCGAAAACATGACGATATTGAATAATAATAGTATAACAATAATACGTAAGAATAATATAATAAGTCTTTAGTAAGAAAATAAATAGAATAATAATAAAATCATATAAATAATAATAATAATAATAATAAAATTTAATATAAAATAATATAATAATATAATAATAATAATAATAATAATAAAATAATAATAATAATAATAAAATATATATTATATATATAAATATATAATATATATATATTATTATATATATATATATATATATATATATATATATATATATATATATATATATTATATAATATATTTTATTATATAAATATATATTTACAGATAAACATCACCGCTCACAGTGCAGAGCCCTATTCAGGGAGGGGTGTACGTCATAACGTCTGAACATAGTTGTAGAAAATAAAATCTCAAGGAGAAATAGCTCAACATTTAAAATATATTATATAATATATATATATAATTATATATATATATATATATATATAAATATAATATATTATATATATAATAATATATAATAATAAATATAATATGTATATATATATTATATCATGGATATAGATCCTCAACCATTTTATGTAAAATGCTTAAAAGAAAAAATATAAAATTAGTAAACCCAAAAGTGGATCAATTGACAACCAACAGTATTCTTTTTAAACATTTGAGATTACATAGAATTCTGGTTATGTAAAGTTTCTAAAATAAATACTACCAAAAAGAAGCAGAAGCGTTGAAAAGGAAACAGGCTTTTCCTTCGATGATCGCTTATCAATATATGACGGAAGAGAACCATGGAAAATTATGCATCCTACCAACCACATTCTCTCAACGTCCCGCTCATTTATTTACAAGCGTTAAAAAAACACTTTTAATAATAACCTTATTAAATGAGTTTGATTTTAAAACTAGAATTTTCTATAATTTCACCTAACCGATTTATGCATTTTTTTATCAATTGTCTAATACTTCCGCCATCAAAGAACAAATGTTTGCTTGAAATTCTGACAGGAAAGCAAGCCTAGCAATCATACTCGATTTGGGATATTTGTCCCCCCGCCCTTATCCTCCACATTTTGTTAGAACAGTTGCCGGTTACTAGGTCTTGTCATCGTAATATAAATCAACAATTTATGAAGCATTATTTTTGTTTCCGACCAAATGTTCATCGTTCCCGCTTTGATATCAGGAAGCTAAAATTCATTATATAGCTACATTCTCCGCTTAGTATGAGATAGGAAGTTCCCGTGAGGTACGAGGGTTTTAAAAAAAGAAAACTGAAGAATATTTGAATTTTTTCGTTTTCTTGACCTCAGTGCTGTTGCTCTCTCTAATACTTTTTTCTGTAACTATTCTGTTCAATTGTAATTCTATAGTTGAAATTGAAAAAAAATTAAATATTGTCTTTAACCATTAACTTTGATACTAAAAGATTAGAATGTATTATCTGAATTGTACCGTGATACCAGAGATTTTTGTGCTGTAAAAACATCGTTATCTTCTAAGTGCTTCTTTAATTTAGGTATTATTTTCATTATCTTGTAAACATATCATGTCATTATATCATTGGATCATTACACCTTTGTCATAACTTTAACATTGATAACACTATACCATTAGCTTACTTCAGTAGTGGCATATGCTTCTGCACTAGATGGTTGGTGATTAGCTACAGAGCTTCAATAATGGGTAGTCCCAGTCATTTTCTTTGGCATTCTTTTTGATTTTGTGTAAGGAATGAACTTTCTTATATAAGATCAAGCCCACCTTTAAAATCTTATATTCCTTTCAATTAAATTAACTATTAATTCAACGCTGTTACCATTGTGACTGGTTTGTCGTGGATTATAGTTCAACTGGGTTGCCTTAAGCTCCTCACTATAAGAGACCGCTTCATAGAATTTATTTCTTAATTGTTTAGCGTACTCGTTCTCACAGACTAATAAACCCTATGGCTTCTTAATACCTATATATTGCCCGTAATTATATCAACTGCATAGCATAGTAAATGTCATAAGGAGGGGAAATTTGTTTTTGCAGGTAGATTTAACGTAAAAAGGAGCTCCAACCATCAATAATATCTTATCTGCGATAAGATCTTGAAAACAATCCGATCGGAAAGTTGAATCTTTAATTTTCGGATTAGTTCACAGTACGGGTCCGGATTCGAAATAAAGAATTTTGTAATGAAAATACTTAAGAAGATGAATCTGAAAAAGAAAATGAATTCCATAAACTTGGCAATTCACAGTTTAGATAGATTTAAATTTTTAAAGTTATAATCATAAGTATATATATATATTAATATAATATATATATATAATATCACATATATTATATATATATAATATAATATATATATATATTATATATAATATATATATATATATATGATAATATAGTATAATATATATAATATATATAATATATATATATAAAATATATATCATTTAAATTCAACGGATGGCAAAAATTCGTAGATTTTAAAAACACTCGTAAATACAATATATATTTATATTATATATATATATAAATATATATACTATTATATATTATATAGTATATATAATATAAATATAATATAGATATATTATATAGTATATATTATATTATATAGATATATATATTCACAGATGAAACACACCGTCACGCGGCAGAGCCCAATCTAGAGGGGTAGATAATATATATATATATATATATATAATATATATATATATATATATTATATATATATATATATAATATATATATATATATATATAAATATATTAATATTATATAATAATATATATATATATATCAATTTTTCAGTAATGACCTTAAAACGTAAAGTTTGGATTAAATAAAGAAATATTAATCATATACTCGCCTTAAGTAATAATGTATTAAATATAAAACTGTAATATTCATAAATGATAATAAAAGTTAAAAGAACAATCTAAGGTTTCACTGTCTCATTAATTTCTCTTTCACTGAATATCGAGATCCTTTTGTGCTATCAATTAGTTTGGTATACTCATCTTGCAACATTACCCATGTTCAATTTTTTTCTAATATTATATATATATATAATATATATATATATATATATATATATATATATAATATTATTTAGGTATTTATATATATATTAAAATAATATTATATATAGTGATTATATTCAATTTAGTTATTATATAATATATATATATATATATAGTATATATATTATAGACAATTTTTATAATCATTTTTATAAAGTAATTATCATTTTTATATCTTTCAAAATACAAGGAAATCCTCAATTTAAAAATAGTACCGAATGTCTTTCCCCCCCCCCCCCCATGAAAAAATGTAGATGTTATAATGGAAAGGGAGAAAGAGATGTTTAACCGAAAGTCTCGTTTATTTGATAGGATCTACTTAAATTTTTTTCATACTTCATTTTTCTAGATTCGCCTTTTAAATAAGCGGGGGTTAAAAATTAATTTTTTTTTTTTTTTCCCCCCGAGGAGAATGTAAAATGACCTTGTTAGATAAGAAAAATAAAATTAAATAAGACTGATAAGTGTTATATATTTGATTATATAGGATTAATATTAGTAGATGTGATATGGATATATAGAGTATAGAGAGAGGGGAGGAGTTATATATATATTAGTTATTATATATAATTATAATATCTATAATATATAATATATATATATATATATATAATATATAATATATATATATATATATATATATATATAATCAGTCGTCTTTCCACTGACCAATAAACCTTTCTCATAATTTTCCATCTTCCTGTTCTTGGAGCTAGTCTACTGCATGACGTGCTTGCCCCAA
>JABUQX010001507.1:15000-16000 GCA_015478945.1 Trachelipus rathkii
CCGTAAGACCCATAGTAGGTCCTGTAATAAAGGTCAAAATAAGGGAATGCCTGATTGTCAATTTGGTAAACTATTAATATTTAAAATCTTCAATCTTTTTAAATGAGGGCAACGATTTTTGATTTGATAACAGGTTGAAAGAACTTGTCCTACTGAAGACGCGAAGCAAATCTGGACATCTCCCTTTTTTGGAAGGATCATATTAAAACTTGAAATAAGGGACAAGATAATGGAATACTTGAGTGACAATTTGGTTATACCATTGACATCAAAACTCTTGAAACGTTTTACATGATGAGCAACGGCCTTTGATATTACTACAGGTTGAAGGAACATTTCCTGCTGAAGAAGGGAAATAAGCTTAGATATACCAGTTTTTTTTTTTGAGAGACCCCTATTAGGTCTTGTAATAAGGGTCAAAATAATGGAAAACTTGAATGCCGATTTGGATATACCATTAACATTGAAACTCTGGTATTTTTTACATGAAGGGTAGCTGTCACTAATTTGACTACATGTTGGCAAAACGTGCCATACTGAAAAATGCAAACATGTCTGATCATCTTCTTTGTTTGTAAGACCCATATAAGACCCTGTAAGTAGGGTCAAATTAAGGGAATGATTGAATGTCACTTTGGAGGTAACATTAAAATTGAAATTCTTGTAACTTTTTATATTAGGGGCCTGTAGGGGGCTTGAAGAAGGAAAATATGTCTGAATATCTCTTTTTTTTGCAAGACCCATAGTAGATCCTGCGATAAGGGTCAATTTAATTGAATGCTTGAGTGCCAATTTGGATATAATATTAACACTGAAGCACTTGTATTTTTTACATGAGGGATAACATCTTTCATTTGACTACAGGTTGTAAGAATGTTTTCTTCTGAACAGGACAAACGTGTCTGGATATTTTCAATTATTTTATAGGATCCATAGTAGTTCCTAAAATAAGGGTCAAAATAATGGAATGTTTGCATGTCAATTTGGATATACCAATAAC